>CM029399.1:20519093-20788667 GCA_017139565.1 Luffa aegyptiaca
CTTCTTCTTCTTCTTCTTCACCACACCGGTCGTCGGCCCCACCACTCGCCAGCGGCCGGTGACCGGCGACCACCGCCCGCCGACGGCCGGTGACTTTTTTTTCCTCCTCTTCTCTAACTTCTTTTTTTAAAAAAGAATAGACCTCCTCCTTCAGATCTGAACCGAAAAGAGAGGACAGACCTAGTGCTGCTGTTGTCCGTTCGCCGTGGAGATGCTACTCGAACGCCGGCATGGGTTCGTGAAGGGTGTGGGTTGTAGATCTGCGGTCGAAAAGGGCGTGGGTTGTAGATCTGCGAACGAAAAAGGGCGTGGGTTCGAGAACGTCAGCGCTGTTCGGGGTTGTCGATCCTCGATTCAAATCCACGACCTGCAGTTTGCGAAAGAGATCATAGACGAGATATGACGAGACCCACTACCATCTGCTTCAGATCTGTGGCTTCACGGCGAACGGACGACAGCTTCATGGCAATCTGTTTCAGACCCACGACGAGCAGCAACTTCATGGTGAACGGACGACAGCTTCACGACGAATGGACACATGGACAACGGAGCTCATTTTGGGTTCAGATCTGGAAGATGAGGTCTGTTTCAGTTTTTTTTAAATAGAAGTTAGAGAAGAAGGAGAAAGAGTTGAAGAAAATAAGAACAAGAAGACAAAACAAAAAAAAAAAAACAAAAGTCACCGGCGGCGGCTGGCCGCCAGCGAAAGGTGGTCACCGGTTGCCGGTCGATGTGGTAAAGAAGAAGAAGAAGAAGAGAAAGAGAAAGAATGACAAATAAATTAAAAATATATACATATTTGTTATTTTAATATATTTATTTTAAAAAATAAAAAATGATTTTTTTAATTAAAAAATCAATGCCACGTCAGCAATCCGTTAAATACTAACGGAAAATTGGATGGAGGGACCAAATTGCAACTAAAATCAAATCTCAGGGACTAAATTGTTGAGTTTGAAACTTCAGGGACCAAAATGAAACCTAACTCAAACCTTAGGGACTAAAAGTGTATTTTTCCCTTGTTTTGTTTAGAAGAAAATTAAATTCATTACGCCACGTGGACAGAAATGGGATGGTCATTCTCGACCAAGTACACAATCCACTCAGGGATGATATGAATCCAGCTCTCATTTGAGCCATTACATCTTGCATCTTTGGCAATAAAGTCAGCTACACTATTTTCCTTTCTAGGGATAAATTTGTAAAGGACCACCTCAAACTCTTTCTCCATTTCCCAAATTTCTTCGATAACAGCTCCCACGTCACTCCAAGGGGCTGAAAATTTTGACACAAAATCCAATGTTGGTTTACAATCAGATTTTATTATGATTTTTCCACCACCACATCTCTAAGCCAGACATAAGCCTTCGAGGATTGCCTTCATTTCAGCAATAGGAGCATTGAAATCAATATCTTTGAACATAGATGAAGCACCTCTGATTTCCCCTCTTTGATTCCTGCAGATAGCTCCGACTCCTATTGCTGGCGGAGTTGATGTCTAAGCCGCGTCAACGTTTACATACAAGAAATCATCCATACGATTCGAAGGGTTCGAGTTATCGCCAAGGTTGCTTGATTCCAGAGGAAAGTTCTCCTTCAGAGTTGATCTCAGGTTAGCTTTCCGATACTCATCCAAATATTTGGTTACCCAATTGCCTCTAACAATTTCTGATGGGATTTCATCACCATGCAACTTCTTGTTCCGATCATTCCAGATAGCCCAGCAAATCATCGCCACCACTTCGATGTCTTCCTTCGATGAGTTCCCGCTTATCTGAATCCACCTATCCACAAAACTGTTGTTGAAATCAGTCTCCAGGTAAGCTTTCTTTGCTATAATTCTCCAAATTTCCCTTGCACGAGAACAGTTAAAAAGAATATGGTCAGTGGTTTCCATGAATTGGGAACATATAGGACAATCTAGAATGGTATCAATACCTCTGTTTTTCAAATTGTATCTTGTAGGAAGAGTTTCGTTAATTGCTTTCCAGCAAAACTGCTTGATCTTAGTAGGGATGTGGGATTTCCATAGTTTATTCCAAACACTAGACATACTATTAATACTAGGTGAAGCTTCATTGATTTTATTGTTTATAAAAAGTTTATATCCACTTTTAACTGTGAACTTCCCAATATGATCGTAGTGCCAAATCACCATCATCCCTAAGCTTAGGATTCGTGGCGATTTTATTATCAAATCATAGTCCTCTTCCATAACACTCACCCTAAGCCTTTCCTTATTCCACTCTCCCAGCTCATTGATAAAATCAGAGACCTTATCATTTATCTATCTATATTTGTACAGAAAGGCTTGAAGGTAGAAATCTTGGGAATCAAGGGTCCTTAAACATCATAATATCATTCCCCATTTCCTACTCTAAATCTCAAGCCTTGTTTGAGAAGGTCTCTACCCCAAAGAATACTCTTCCATAGATAAGGGGATCCTCTGCTAACATTCACATCTAAAATACTGTTGTGATTAAAATATATACTTTTTAAAAAGCAGGCAACCAAAAGACTTAGGGGACTTAAGGATTCTCCAAGCTTGTTTGGCTAGGAGAGCTTTATTAAAACCTCAAGGTCTCTAAAATTCAATCCCCCTAGACATTTTGGGAAAATAATCTATCCCATTTACACCAATGCATTTTCTTTTTAGACTCATTAGACCCCCACCAAAATCTCGCAAAACTTCTTGTAATTTCATCACATAAACGTTTAGGGAATCTAAAAGTACTCATAGCATAAGATGGAATTGCTTGGCCAACACTCTTAATTAGTATTTCTTTCCCAGCAATAGAAAACAATGAACCTTTCCAACCTTGGACCGATTTCCACACTCTATCCATAATATAACCAAATGCCTAAAGTTTGCTTTTAGAAATGACTGATGGAACCCCTAAATATTTTCCAAAATCCTCTACATTGTTAACCCCAAGATATTACTAAGTAGAATTCTCCTTTCCTTATTAGCTTTCTTAGAAAACATAATTGCAGATTTTGAGAAGTTTATTTTCTCTCCTGCTGCTAGTTCAAAACAGTTTAAAACATTTTTAATAGAGACTAGTTCTTCCTCTTTAGCATCACAAAAAATAATGTTGTCATTGTAAGGATTGGAATTCCGTAATTCCGTAAAGCGGAAGCGTGATTGGGACCGATTCATAATTAATTTTATTTAATCTAAAATACCAATACAATTGTAATAAATTTAGAACGGTTCTAGATTTATATGAAGGCTAAGCATACAAAAATATTAAATCTAAATCTAATTTATATAGTAACAAATTACTTACTCTCGTGGACGACTCAGATTAAATTCACCAACTGCTTGTGAATTAATCACGAACTAATGCGAACACCACCACTATAGCTACACTGGTATGACTCTGAGACTTCTAGAAGCAGGAGACTGGTGGGAGTCTAGAGGAAGCCTTGAGGGGAATTCTCTGAGAGTAGGAGAATGAATGAGATGCCTTTCACCCCACCCCAGGGGTCCTATTTATAGGTAAAGGCCAAGACCGACTTTTTCCTAATAGGAAAAGGTCTCTAATTTTAATAAATAATTAATTGATTCCTTAATTAATTAATTTCCCTAATTAAATATCATATATTAAGTCTTAGGGATTTTATTAAAATTAAAATTAATATGAATCCAATTCATATTAAATTTATTTGAACTCTTTCAAATATTTTCTCTCAAGAATTAATTTTTGAAATTAATTCAAAAATTATATTATAGAGTTTCATAAACTTTATATTATAATGCATCAATATACATTATACGATTCCCCAAATAAATTGAACACTTTCAATTTACAATTTATACTTAATTGTCTCAAGTCTCTTTACGAGCTACCAGTGGGACCTAATGGACCTACAGATCAGAAGCTCCAATGATACGAGACTGATTGGCCAAACTCATTAACCAAGTTTAGTCAACATTCGTTAACTGTGGGTCACTCCACTAAAGACCCACAACTGCACTCTCACAGTAGAATATTTCTGTGTCCACGGATATCGACCAAGCAGTAAGTCAATCTTTCACGTGTGTTCGTAACACCAGTTGGGTCAAATTATCGTTTTACCCCTGGGTTACCTCTAGTTCCTTAAGTACCACTCATTCCTCTAATGAACAAGCTGTTTAGGGTCCAACCACTAAACAGAAGTTCCTCTTGGGCCAGGAGAGGACGACGCGCCTTTGTTCAAGCCCCGGAATCAGCCCTTAAGGGAACACACATCTACTTACCCCAATAGGGGAAGGAGTGAATTCCATCTTGTACTATTATGTTCCCAGCTCCCATTCGGTCTTGCCCCTGAAATGGTAGGATTATTGAGTAGGCAAACTGGCCACTCTCACCCATACAATCTAAGGACAATCCCTCCTGAAAGGGGTTCATAATAGACTCGGGATTAAAATTGAGTTACCTAGGTCATCCTATTGAAATAGAAACCTATACTAGTTAACGACGTTACATCTAGTGGTTACTATTTCACGGTCCGGTCTTATGCAAACTCATTGCATAGGATACCCCCACCCGCATGTCTCATACATGGATGTCTTGGATCATTGCATCTGTATCGAATACAAGGTGGGCTGTATCACATAGTGTCACCAAGATAAGGTACCTAGCCTTATCCCTATACTATAGACCTTTTAGGTTGTTACTTGAACACCAATCCTCGTATGTCCCCACATACTAGTTCAGTTTCATTTAAACAACCTTGGATCTTAGTTTCTTGGATTTAGGGTTTATTAATGCAAACTCGAATATTCAATAACCAAATTACTGAATTACTCAATAACGCTTTATTGAGATCGATTAATTTGTTCATTTACTATCTACGAGTTTTAGGGCATAAAACCCAACAGTCATCAGCAAATAAAGATGAGAAATAACGGGGCCATTAGTACAAGAAATACCCGAAATAGATCCCTCAGAATTAGCAACCTGAAATTAAGTTTGACAACCCCTCGACCACTAGTAAGAAAAGATAACGGGATATAGGATCACCTTGACGTAAATCCCTAATAGCTCCAAACAACCTTTGGTTCCCCATTTATAAGAATAGAAAAACTAGCAGACATAATACATTTCATAACTAGGTTCACCCAAGATATGTCAAATCCCAGTTTTAACATGATTTCCCTTAAAAAGTCTCATTCTACCAGTCGTATGCCTTGCTTAAATCGATTTTAAGAGCTGCCTTGTCCCTAACAATGTGTTTATGGTTTTTTATAGAGTTAATACATTCGTGGCCAATTATAATGTTATACGTGGATTAATCTACCTTCGACAAAGGCTGATTGGGCCTCGGAAATAACAATTTTTTAGAACTCCCTTTAGTCGATTAGCAATTACCTTAGAGACAATTTTATAGTTGACGGTTACATAGACTTATAGGACGAAAATCACCTACATCTCTAGGGTTTGCTAGCTTAGGGATTAGAACAATGTTTGTTTTATTCCAATGGCCTATAATCTTTACCATTATTTAGGATATCAAGCATTCTGTTATAGTTTTTTTACCTACCAAATTCTGATATTTTTGATAGAATAAAGTCGGGTAACCATCGATGGCCGGGAGCTTTTGTTGGGAACATTTGACTAATGGCTCTTCTATTTCCCCTTTAGTGAATTTACTTAAAAGTCTGGAGTTCATTTCTGGAGTAATTTTTGTTGGAATATTTCGCAGAGCCTGAGTCTATATTACTTTTACTGGGATAAGATGTTTTGAACATTTCTTTAAAATAGGAAACAAATCTGTCTTATATGACATCCTAGTCTTCTGACCATATTCCATTGTTATCTAAGATACCCGATATCTCATTGGTTTTTCTTCGTAATGTTGCTTTTTATGGAACCATTTCGAATTCCTATCTACCCATTTTAACCAGTTTCCCGGGATCTTTGTTTCCAATAGATTTCTTCTTCTTCTAATAGCTTATCTAGCTCGAATTCTATATTGTGAATATTCTCAAAGTTTATAACATGGATGTTTATATGCCTCTTTTAGCAGATCTTTACATTTTTTTATTTTTTTTTTCAATCTGCATTATATTCCTTTCCCCATTTATGTAAAACTTCAGAGCAGTTAAGCATATCATGAGCTAAAGAAGAAGAATAGGCTTCCGTACCTGCCCAGTTGCCATTGTTTTTGATAATCTCAACACACTCCTTATTTCTGGTCCAACATTCTTCAAATTTGAATGTACTTGTCTTCCTCGATTGCTTCTATAATGCTGGTTATCAAAATCGATCTCAATAGGACGGTGATCTAAATAAAGCCAGTCTAAGTTGTGCACTTCCATTTTGTTGAACATTTCCTCAAAATTGTGTTACTTATAAATCTGTCCAATCTCTCCCATATGCGATTGTTTCCTCTAGTCCCATGCCATGTATACAGACTCCCTTTAGAGTTTAAGTCATTCAACTCACATTCGTCCAGAGTCTTCTAAATTCCTCCATAACTTTCCTCTGCCTAGGAATTCCACCCAACTTTTCATTGCCATTGAGAATTTCGTTGAAATCTCCACCTAGTAACTAAGGGGCCGCTAATTGTATCTTTGAGATTTTTGATGAGCTTCCATGATAATTCCTTCTTGTTTGATTCTGGGTAGTCGTACAAGCCTGTAAAATTCCATGAGTTTCCTTTCCACTGGACGTATGAGTTTATATGGTTTTGTGAGAACGATTTTATTGTAACAAGACTTGGATCCTTCCAAAGAAGGCATAAACCACCTTTTGCACCCGAACTATCCACCGTAAAACAACCATCGAACTTACATTGGGATCTTATTCTTTCCATTACATTCTGTCCACACTTCGTCTTGATAAAAACAACACTTGGGGATTCCTAGTTTGAACTAGGTTCCTATTGCACGGAATGCTCTCGGGTTGCCCAAACCCGAGCATTCCAACAGAGGATTTTCATAATCCTTGGCAGGGCTATTCCACAGCCACTGCCAAAGTTGTTGTATCCACTGTAAAGTCCATAGATTCCTCTTCCCCAAATTTCGCTTTTTCCTTACACTCTGTTGCATATCCTTGCTCTTTCTTTTTGTGGAGTCAATCTAACATCTGGGGGACTTGACTTTGAGCCTACTCTTACTTTCCTTTTTCAATTGAGTTTCCTTTTTGCTGGGGTACTCTTCTTTCCATACTTTAGGTTTAGATGATGTATCTACTGAATTTGCACCATCTTCATATTGATGCCCTCAGAGGTTTCACTTGAATTTAAATTGATCCATATGTTCTTGTTTTTTGTATTTGATGCATCTTCCTCTTCTCATCTATTCCTCTATTGTATTTTTGAATCTTGAACTATCTTGGCTTCTATTTTCAGCAACTTCTTTATCCCCAACAACTTCGATCTGCATTTCTTTTTCCTCCATCTTTTCTTCCTTATCAGTCCTCTCCCTATCTTTTTTGGGTGACCCTGGTTTCTTCATGTTTCTCACAAAACCCTGAAATTTCAGCCACAACCCATATTCAGAATTTGTTTCATTACCCCCATCTTTGTCTGTGTGCATACACTCTTTGGCAAAATGACCAATTCGACCACATTTAAAGCAATAATCTGGGAGTCGTTCATATCGAATGGCAACCCTGAAGGATTTGGAATTCCCCAATTCCGTTAAAGCGGAAGCGTAATTGGGACCGATTCGCAGTTAATTTTATTTATCAAAAAATATCATTACATTGGCAAAAATCATAGAACGAATTCTATAGAAACTTAAGGCTAAGCATACAATTTTTAGATCTAAATCTAATAGAGAGAAGCGAACATACCGTCGTTGTCGTCTCTGAAATATCAAGAACGCCTTTCTTGATTTTGGACCAAGCGTCAACAATTGGGACACCACCAATTGATCTTCCCCGCTATAACTCTGAGATTAGGAACGTAGTTGTGGGACTACCTAATCTTGAATGGAAAAAACTCTAGAGAGAAAATTCTCCCTAGAGTTCTTGGGTTGAGAGAATATGAGAGGGAGGCTAGAGAGAATGCATTCTTGTGGCCTTACGTGTAGTCCCTAAACCCTAGGTTTAGTGTTCTATTTATAGGAGAAATGTCATGAATAAAATATTCATTTAAAATCAATTATTTCCATAACTGATTTAATCTTTTCCATAATTAATCAATTCCATGACCAATCAATTCCATAATTGATTAATATTTTCTGATTAATATTTTCCAGAAATGATTGATCACTTCCATAAGTGATTAAATCATTTCCATAAATGATTAATTACTTCCATAAGTGATTAATCATTTCCATAATTGATTAATTTCCAATTAATTAATTCTTTAATTAATTAATCACCAATTAAATATCATATATTTAATTTCAGACCTTCTATTAGTTAATTAATTAATTACCCATTAAATATCATATATGTAATTTCAGGCCTTCAATTAATTAATTCTATAATATGAATCAAATCCATATTAAAATTTGAACTCCTTCAAATTCTCTTATATCCTATAAATTTAATATGAATCAAATTCATATTAATATTTGAACTTCTTGAAATATTTATTTCTCTCATAGACTTTAGTTTAATTAAATCTCATTTAATTTAAACTAAATTGAATAATTAATTAATTCATAATTAATTAATTCATCTTCTAATTAAATATCATATATTTATTTAGACATATATTTGAACTCTTTCAAATATATCAATCTCTCAATATAGTAAAGTTTAATCTCAAATTAGACTTTATATTTTAATGCATCAGTATACATTATATTAATTTGTATCTCATACAATTAACTTAATTTCCAATATGAATTTGAACTATTCAAATTCTCTCAAGATATATTTGTTCCTAATTACTCTTTACGAGCTAGCAGGGGGACCTAATGGACCTACAGATCAGAAGCTCCAATGATATGAGGTTAACCGATTAAACTCATTAATTAAGTTAACCAATATTCATTAACTGTGGGTCATTCCACTAAAGACCCACAACTGAACTCTTCTCACTGTAGAACATTTCTATGTCCACGGATATAGACCTATACCGGTAAGTCAATCCTTCACGAGTGTCCGTAATCACAGTTGGGTCAAATTACTATTTTACCCCTATGTTACATCTCTCTCCTTAAGTACCAACGCTCCTCTAATGAACAACCTGTTTATGGTCCAACCATTAAACAGAAAGTCCCTCTCGGGCCAGTGAGAGGGCGGGATCCCTTTGTTCAAGTCCCGGAGTCACCACTTAAGGGAACACTCATCTACTTCTCCTAGAAGTGGGAAGGAGTGAATTCCATCTTGTGTTGTCGTGTCCCCAGCCCCCCACTCGGTCTTGTCCCCAAGAAGGTAGGCTTATTGAGTCGGCGTGCAGGCCACTCTCACTCATACTAATCAAAGGACAATCCCTCGTGAGAAGGAGTTCATGACACACTCAGGATTAAGACTGAGTTACCTAGTCATCCTATTGAAACAGTAACCTAACTAGTTAATGGTGTTACATCTAGTGGTTTACTATTTCATGGTCCGGTCTTATGCAAACTCATTGCATAGGATACCTCCGCTTGCATGTCTCCTACATGGACGCCTTGGATCAAAACGTCTGTATCGAATACAAAGTGGGTCGTATCACATAGTGTTATCAGGATAAGGTACCCAGCCTTATCCCTGTACTATAGACCTTTTAGGTTGTTACTTGAACACCGATCGCTGTATGTCCCCACATACTAGTTCAAGTCACATGTAAACAACCTTGGATCTTAGTTTATTGGATTTGGGTCATATTGTGCAGTATTTAACAATAACACTTTATTGTAGAAACTCAATAACACTTTATTGAAACAAGTATACAATTGTTTACATTCACTATCTACGAGTTTTAGGGCATACAACCCAACAAACCCAACAGTCCTTGGAAACTCCTGGAGCCTTCAGCATAAAACCCCGTTTCAAAGGTTTTGAGATATCAAATTTCACTCTCATGCTTATACTAATCGCCCGGCTAAGTTCTTCTTTATCACCATCAAACTCCAAGAATGTACCAAAATTGTTCCCTATCTTTCTTGCCACTGCTTTAGTTCTGTATCCGATGGGTAAATTCATCAGCCGTACCCAAAAAGCCACCTCCTTGAAGCACATATATGGTATTCTTTGATTGGCTTATGGTTCCTTCAAAACAAGGAGAAACTTATCGAAGAACCACAACCCGTTGTTTAAAATCCAATTTTTATCCCCTCGATTTTCAAACTTGAATAAAAAGTAGTTGATCCCAACTCTCTCCGTGCTAAAATTATTTCTAGTTTTCCACGCATTTGTTAATGCATTCTTTATTGCTGCAGGTGCTATAATTCTGTTGGATAGTAATTTTGCAACAATGTGATGCTCGAGCTGATCTTCAATATCCTTTAATTCCTCTTATTCTAACTCAATTGCATTTTCTTTTTCTTCTTCCAGGAGGCTAAACCTTTTCCACTCATCGAGTAGTTCATCTATCTCCATGTTGGTTCACCTCGACTCCAGATTCCTTCGTTCAGACTGTGTTCTACCACCGTTCTACCCAGCAACAAGGCTGATAATACCTCCAGAAGGAGGACTGCTTCAAGAACCAAAGACTTCGGTCTTGACTTTTTTTTATCTAATATATCTTTAAACTCTCAATTTTTTTTTCCGTCAAATTAATTGTTATCTTGAGATATTTTACATGTCATGTTTGTTTATGGGATTTTTTTCAATTACAATAGTTGTTCCCTATTATCTTGAATCTCCTACAGTTTGATATATTGAAAAAGACATAATTTTGTCAACCAAATAAACAATACACATTCAAGATGTATCAACCAAATTTCCACCAATAACATTAACAAAATTCATATATGGACAATTCCAAAATTACAAGAACTATTAACCCAATAAAATAAGTATATCATGGTCACATATAATTTCCATAACATTGTAGTGTTTGTCAAGTATAATATTGTCAATTGCAAAAAAAAAAAAAACAAAACAAAACAAAAAGCCCACATAACTCTTTGAAGGTTGATTGAACGTGGTGCAATTTGTACATGAAGCCATTGACGGTGCATAGGAACAACAAATCTGACACATAAGAAACAATGCAAATAAGGTAAGCAAGATATTTAAGATTTGAGGTATGAGTAGCACATACTCAAAGAAACATAGACAACTAAACTCATCAAATTAATGCAAACAACAACTAAAGTTATAAAACTTTTTTGAATATAAATATAAAACTCTTAAATAACTTATAAAAATGGATCAACATAACAATTTAACAAAACTTAGAAAAACTTAATAACATAACAACCAAACTTAAAATGAACACAAATATTAGACTCATAAAAAACTAACACGAAATATTAAAGTTATCAAAACGTGAACATAACAATTAAACTAAGCTTATCACAACTTAGAAACATATCAACTTAACTTATCATGAACATAAATATTAAACTCACCAAAATAGGTCGAACGAACAATCAAACTTATCAGTACTTATGACCATAATAACAATACTTAACTAACTTATAAGACTAATTTTCTTTTCTTTTTCTTTTCTTTTCTCTTCCCTCTAAATAAGGGGATTGCCTTTTTCCCTTTTTTTAATTTAATTTCTTGTAAAAGAAAATAATTCTTGACATTTAAAATGTGACAAGACAATTATGATAAAACTTGACATTTTGTAAATATTAAGTTTTGTGTTTGTGCGAAAAAAATCCAAAAAATTCCGTCAACCTCCGTATTTTTTTCATTTTTCTTGACGTTTTTCTTACAAACTGCATCTTACTTGACATTTTTTCATAAAAATATCAAGTATTTAAAAGTTACAAATGTCAAGTAATATAGAATTTGTAGTAGCGTGGGTTGGGCGTTGGGTCAAATACCTTTAGAAAATATTTCTAATTGGACATGACTATAGATTTTTAACCCATCTCTTTTTACTATATATAATTAATAACAATAATAATAATAAAAAAAAAGTGAAGTCATTTCTAGGGATGTCCATTTGCCCCCTAGGGACTTGCCCCTAATAGAGTGGGGGGAATCTCCGTTTAAGCGGAAGATGAGGGAGGGAGTGGGGCAAAAAAAATTTCTGCGAGCTAAATGGGGACAGGGACGGGGACGAGAACTGTATTCCCCATCCCATTTACTTTTTTAAGATTTTTCCTTTAAAAAGAGATTTTAATTTTTTTTTAAATGAAATTAACTATTTAAATGAAGAATTTATGTGAATAATTAACTAATCTAATTGAAAATTAATGAAAAATTTCCATGCAAAGTTAATTATTTGAAATTTTATCAAAAAAATTATTTGATTCAATGAAGACGAAAAAAAAAAAAAACTAAATGGAGAATAATTCCTTACAGGCGATTCCCTGCAAAATTCTCCACGGGGAATCCCTGCCCCATTCTCCGCAAAATTTAATGGAGAATTTCTGAGAATGAGACTTAAAATGCGAGGCGGGGACGGGGATCGGAAAACCATCCCCATTATTTACTTCCCTTGAAATTATTAGAAGTTCAAAACTCCCGTATTGAATTAAAAAAATTAATAAAAATAATTCATATTTGAAATCATCCAAAACTTCCCTTAAAAAGTTAAAAAGTAATACGAGAAGTTGAAATGGAGAGTGGAGAGACGAAAAATAGGAGGAAATGAAGAAAAAAACCATGTTTATTATTTTAATTTTAATTTATTGAAAATTTGAAAAGGTGGAGAGCCCAAAGGTGGAAAAGGAAACTCAATGACAATATAAAACGTTCTACTTATTGTTAGTGATAATCAATTATTAGATCAATAATTAAGTAAAAACATTACATATTTAATTGTAAGTTACACAGTCTTAATAATTCCCTTTCATAAATGAATCACCTTATCCTTCTCTATATAAGCTCTACCTTTTTTTATCCATTCACATCAACCAAATCCAACCTAATTAGTAACCACAAACTTCATCTTTCGTATCTTATATCTCCATATTCTATTGATTTAATTTTTCGGTCTTCCTAAAATGGTGAACCTCTTGAAACTCGTCATTGCTACATCTTTTCTAGCTCTCATCTTCTCATCCAAGATTGAAGCAAGGCCAAGCCCTAGAATGAGTCTAGCGACACGACTAAAGTTGGATGGTGAGACATCAGATTGTTGGGGATCTCTATACCAACTCCAAGCATGCACCGCAGAAATTATCACATTCTTCCTCAATGGTGAAACTTATTTAGGCCCCAACTGTTGTGAAGCCATCAAAATCATCCAACATGAATGTTGGCCTACGTTGCTTGGCTCTTTGGGATACACAACTGAAGAAGGTAACATCCTTGAAACCTATTGTGATACCACGATTGATACACTTTTGACATCATCATCTTCTCAGTTGGCAGTGGCACCATCCATTGAGCAAAAGAATGAGCCTAAAAGCTTCGCTCCCTGAAAAGGAAAGTAGCTTTTGTAATAAAATAACTATGAGGTTCTACCTCGGTCGTCCAAGTTAAGTTTAGTTTTTTTTCCGACCCCTTTGCAATTTTATTGTTAAGAGTTACACTAATGGTTTGTGTTTCTATTATATTTTCGAAGAATATATTCATCTATGATAAAAAGTACTCACACTTCTACCTTTAATAATTTTGCACTCGAATTGCGAACATGAGCATACTTGATACTCGATTGGCATAAAGCTTGTACTGATAACAAAAAAGTCTCTAGTTTGAATCCTCCCACCGTCTACCTGTTTAAAAATAATAATAATAATTTTCACTTGAATTGGGTAATAAGTTGAAAGATTTCTTCAATGTATAGAAGAAAAATTTTAAACAATCACCCACAGCTATGCATAGTTTAAAATATAAATTAACGAAAAGAAAATGATATAAACGATGTAAACACTCCAAGAACCAACCCTAACTCACATGGTAAAAGGCTCACAATGCCCCTAATAATTTCGTCATATACATTTCTTTTTTGAAGAATCGTAATTTACATTTTTGAAATTTATTATTATAAATATAAATTTTAATTAAAATATAATTGAATATTTGTAAATATCAATCAGGTAAAGTAGCCAAAGTAATTTAAATTTCCCTTCAAAATAACGTGAAAGGAATGAAACTACAAAATTTTCTTTTTATTTTGCAAAATAAAAACTACGAAGTCGTCTTAACCTAATTATTGTGGCTTCGATTTAAAAATGAAAGACTTTGTGAATTAATAATATTTTTCTAAGTTTTAAAAAGATAATGTTTAATAAATTCTTTGTTTGTTTAGTTTTTTTAATTTTAAAAATAATTTTGAAATTTTAGCTATTGTTTTTAAAAAATAAAGATATTTTTGGAAACTAAAATCTTTGATTTTTTTTTTTTTTAAAAAATTTCAGTTTTTTGTTTTTAAAAATTAAGCTACTTTATCTTTGAAGGATTTTCTCATAAATTGGCTAGATCAAGCTTAGGCTCGGTTCCACAATAATGAATCTCTCAATATCGAGAATGGATTTCAAATTTAGCTATTTGTGAGACATCACATGCATTTTGTACCCAACGGAGATTTTCTCCTTTATTCTAAATGAAATGTTCTTTACATTAAAAAAAAATCCATAGATTAGAGGTGATTTACAGCCCTTTCACCATTCTATTATTAATAATAATATAATAATAATAAAAGAAATAATAAAAAAGGCCAAAGCGAGCTTAGCTCAGCGGTAATTGACATGCAAAAATAATAATAATAATAAAAGGCATATTTACCGTCGTTCAAAATTTTCCTAAAACAAGTTAAAAAAAAATAATAATAACCGAGAGAATTTGAAAGGGTGGAGAGCTGAAAGGAAGAAAAATTAACTAAAAGACATTATAAAACGTACGTTTTACTTATTGTAAGTGATAATCAATAATTCTTTTAAATTTAAAAATAATTAAGTAAAACCATTACACATTTAATTATAATTAGTTACAAATCCTATTAACTTTGTAATAAGATATAATGTTAGCTTCTTGTGATTAAATTTATAATAAGATAACTGCAAGCTTTTTGTTATTATTTTGAGTTATGTTTTATTGTATGTCTAAAGTTTATAGCCTACCTAATTAACTACCTATAAACATTTTCAATAACGTCAATCTCGGCCTAACTTAACTAACTAGTTAAGACATATATTTTCGACTAAAAAATCAGTAGTCTGAATCTCTACCCCACGTTTTTTTTTTTTTTTTTTTTGACAATATAGGGTGGAAGGATTTGAACCATGGACATCTAAAACTTTGAGAAGTTGAAATAGTTTTTTTTTTAATTATTTTTTATTATTTATTTTTATCAAGAGAGGAGTTGAAAGAGTGAGTTAAAGGTAAAAGAAAACTGAAATGACGTTGCAAAAAATGTTTTAGTTATTGCTAAGTGGTGGTGATCAATAATTAAGAGAAACAATTAAGTCATTTAATTAATATAAGTTACATAATGTTATTAACATCCCTTTATAGATCAATTAATAATTAATAATTAATAATCATAATCCCTTTCATTTTATCAAGTTACATCTCTATATGAAGCCCTACATTTCACGATTAAGAAGGTTCTGGTTACTTCGAGTTATATTTAGCTGTCTTCAAAGTTTAATCTTTTAAGAGTTACAGTCACACACTATGGTATTTTTTTTTAAACCATTTACAAGAATATTGCAATAGACCTATTTTAAGCTTTTATTAATTATTATTAATTTTTTCATCACATTCCAGGCTTAACTGAAAGTAAGTTTAAGTAGGGGTGATCATCGGTCGGTCGGCGTCGATTTTGGGCTCAAACCGACGCCGACCACCGACATGTCGGTTTCCGGCGGTCGGTTTCCATCGGTTTGGAAGTAGTTGGTTACGCCGACCGACCGACTACACCGGCGGTCGGTCGGTTGGTCGGTTTAAAAACTCCGGGCTCCGGCAAAGGGAAGGAAGAAGATCACAAAAAAAAAAATGAAGAGATGAAAAGTGAAAACAGAGAACAAGAAGAAACAAAAAGAAGAAAAAGTAAGAAAAAAAAAAGAACAAGAAGAAAGAAAGAAATGAAAACAAAGAACAAGAAAGAAAAAAAAGAAAAAGAAGAAGATAGAAGAAGAAGGAAAAAACGAAAAATGAGAGAAGGAAGAAGAAAGAAATGAAAAGAAGAAGAAGAAAAAAAAATGCAGAGAGAAGAAGTGAGGAAGAAAAGAAATGGGTAAGGGAAGAAGGAAGAATCACGGATGGAGAGTAGAGAATTTGAAAAAAATAAATAATTTTTTTTTTTTTAATAAAAGTAATCTTGGGAAGACCATCAACTGATGGTCTTCCCAAGGCAAATGGGCTGCAGCGTGATATGATGTAGATTTAACCTTTTTTTTTTTTTAAATTATTTTATTTTATTTATTTAATGTCGGTCGATTTGAGCGGTTTTCGCTCGTTCGGAGGAGCCGACCGACCGACAGGTCGGTTTTACCATGTGTAAAACCGACCTCCGACCGACTCAATCAAAAAACCGACCGACCGACGTCGATTCGGTCGGTTTAGGTCGGTCGGCTCGGTTTTCGGGGTTTTTTTGCTCACCCCTAAGTTTAAGCGCCAAAGCGAGCTTAGCTCAGCGGTAATTGGCATGTACCCTCGACCATGAGGTCAGAGGTTCGAATCCCCCACCCCCAAATGTTGATGTACTCAAAAAAAAAAAAAAAAGTAAGTAAGTTTAAGCACTTCTCAATATGAAAAGAAATAAAAAACACTCTTATAGCTTTTGGGATTTTTTTTATTAATAATGTAATTTAATAAAAAAAAAACAAATTTAGAGGAGTTTTGAAAGTATTTCCAAAAATAGGGTAGATAAATCGTGTACGTGGGCCGCGATTTCCATAAGTCGTGGGCCGTGGTCACGATTCCAAGGATAACTCGCGTACCAGGTACACGACTTCCATGTTGGCACGCTGACAAGGCACACATCACCAGGTTGGGCGATGATTTGGCGCTGATGTGTCGCACGCCAGCGAAATCGTGTACCAGGTACACGAGTTACTTAATGAAATCGTGTACCCGGTACACGATTAACTTAATGAAATCGTGTACCACGTACACGATTTCGTGGTCCCTCAAACCCTACCCCACCCCACTCGTGAAAGCGCCGCAACGACCCCCCCCTCGGTTTTTCTCTCTTCTCTGCTCCTTCTTCCGCCGCCGTCAGCCGTTCCCTGTGCCGTCGCCGACCGTCGATCTCCGCCGCTGCCGCCGCCTCAGTTCACGTCGCCGCTGCCGCCGTTCACGCCGCCGTCGCCGAAAAACGCCGTTTGGTATATTTTTTTTTTCTTTCTTTCATATAAAAACATTGTTTTAGTTTAGATTTTTAGTTTGTGGATGATTTTAGTGATAGATTTTAGTTTGTGGACTGTTTTAGTGCTTTCAAACATTTATGTATTATTTGGAACCATTTGGGTTGTTTTTGGATTGATTTTGATTGTTATTGGACTGATTTTTGTCGTTTTTTTGACTAATTTGGGCTGTTTGCGTTTTGGACTTAGATACATATTTTTATAAGTATATTTTGAACCGATTTGGGTTGTTTTTGGACTGATTTGGGTCCTTTTTTAATTGATTTTGGTTTGTTTTTGGATTGTTTTTGGACTGATTTGGGCCGTTTGAGTTTTGGACTTAGATATATATTACTTTAGGTATATTTTGAACCCGATTTGGGTTGTTTTTGGATTGATTTGGGTCGTTTTTGGACTGTTATGGATCGTGTTTGGACTGATTTGATCTTTTGGACTTAGATATACTTTGTTGAACCTCTTTAGACTTGTTTACTTATTTTTTTGATTTTTTCCGGATTAGTGTGACATATTTTTCATGTTGTTGAAAAAAATAAAATTTAATTAATATTTTTCTAATTTTTTCAGTTATAGTCAAATTGGTAAAATATGTCTTTGGCTCGTGAGAAGTTAGTGATTCTTGAACCTGGAAATGGTGGGGATAGTGATATAGAGACAGAAGTTGATGAATTATTTGGAGAAAATGTTAATATTAATCATCCCCCTAGAAAGCCAAATGAGGAGCCACCGTCAGATATTTTCACACATATAGATTGGGAGATTACTAATTCAATATGTGAAGTAGGGTCCACATTGGAAGAAGGGGCAAAGTGTGTAGAAATGAACCCAGATATAATTACCAAAGGATTATTATTTGAGAATAAAAAGGATCTACAACTTGCCGTAAAAAAATATTGTGTGAAAAAATATTTTCTTCTTGCAGAATAACTTTGTTCGAGATGTGCAACATTTTTCTGTGGAGCAAAATATACCACAGTTAGGTTCTATGTGTGAGCAATACGTCACGAACATAACTGATATCATTCAACAAACTAGGAGACTTACTGTTGCTGACACTGATCGGACACGTGCTCGTCGTAGACGCCGTCGACAACAGGCTGCAGACATTCCACAGCAGAATGAAGATGAAGAACCTCCTATAGTTGATGATGACACTTTAGCTCATCAAGTTCAGTCACTAGCAGATCAGACAGACATTGCTTCAAGTTCTGGACATGGTGACATAACTCAACAAGATATTGATGATGTGATTCATCACCAATCACACATGGAAGCGCCTCAACCTCGTCGTGGAGCTCGTCAGAGAAGACCACGTCGTTGTGGCACTTAGGATTTTACTTATTTTTTGTACTAGTTTTTGTAAAAGACGAAATTATTCCAGAAGATTGTTGTCAGTGAAATTTTAGAAAAATATCTATTTACATTAATTATTAAAAAAAAAAAAATTTACTTCGAAATAAATTTTAAATATGAAAATATTTAAATGTGGTATACAAAATTGCATACTTAATTAAAAAATTTAAAAAAAAAAAAAAAAAAAAAGTAAACTCGTGTACCTGGTACACGAGTTCAATGCAAAATCGTGTACCAGGTACACGAGTTTAATGTAAAATCGTGTACCAGGTACACGATTGTTACCACGTAAACCGTGTACCTAGTACGCGATGCTTACTGGAATCGTGTACCACGTACACGATTTTATCCATCCAAGGTACACGATTGTTAACTACCCTAATTTTGTCAATAGTTTCAAACTTCACCCCACCTTTGTAATTTGTTATTTTAATTGCATTATTAATATTTTTATTTTGAAAACTACATTAGATTTGTCATTTTTTTTTTTAAATTACATTATTCGAGAAATTACCCCTAGCTTTTGTGCATTTTTAATAAATAAATATAAGAAATGGAAAAAAGTAGAAGCTTTGAGGCCGAGACGTAAATCTCCAAATTTGTTTGTCTTCTAATAACCGTTGAATACAAAATCAAGGTACTTTTTATCATTTTTTTCTCTTACATCCATCGGTGCAAAACTACCGATCTCATTGCACCAAAAGCACCTAAAATTTTTTCAATAGTTTTATAAAAATTAAGTTTGTTTATTAACAATGAATAACAACTTTGTTTTTTTTTTTTTTTTTTTTTTATAAAAACAAATAAAAACAACTTTGTTTCAGGTTTCCTATTTTTAGAATTAAACATATAATTAATATATTGTTAGACCCATGTTTTCTTTGTTTGACGTTTCATATTAAGAACACTCTTGGAATTTTAGCCAAATTTTAAAAAATAAAAACGAGCTTTAAAATATTTTTTGCTCTTTTAATTTTTAACCTTTGGCTATAATTTCAAAAACAATATGGAAAAGAAGAACGGAGAAAACAAAGATAAAAGGTTAGTGAACAAGCATATTGATTTTTTTTTTAATAAATAATAATAAATCCAAACTTTGTCAAACGGATTCTAAAAGAATAGTTTTCAAATTTCGTTTTTTTTCTTTTTAAATTTTAAATTTTAAACAAGATTTCAAAAGTATTTTCTTAAAGTATTCTACCGTCGAATAAAATACTATTTTTCTTTCAAAGATGTAGATATGTGTAGACCATATTATTAAGTTCTCCGACCATTAAAATTAATTCATTTTTTGTCTAAAAAAATATTTCCTTTTCTTGGAGAGAGATGGAAAAAACAAACAAACAAACCATATTAAAATAAAGAAATAGAGATTATTGGGATATTTTACTATTTTTATCAAGTGGTTTATTTTCTGTTCCTTTATATTTGTAAAGTAGTTTATTTGTTCCTGTATTCTTGAGATTAGTTTTATGGCTTGGTGTATATATATACCCACTTGTGGGTTTAGTTCAATCAATCAAAAGGAATAGACATTATTTCCTTCTCAATCTTTATATGGTATCAGAGCGATAATTTTTTTTTTCGCTCCCGCTCTTTTTTGTTTTCTTTCCGCTTCTTTCTTTGTTCATCTATGGCGGACAAAAGTTCTTCATCTGGATCTAGATCTGTAGATTCTGCTTAATCCATTGAAGCATAGTTAAATCCATACTTCCTTCATCATTCTTTTGTATCTTCTTCCACTCTTGTCACTCAACCTTTACTTGGCGCTATCAACTATACTTCATGGAGTCGAGCCATGCGTATGGTCATTTCTGGCAAAAACAAGTCTGGATTCATCAATGGTAAGATCACGAAACCTGTTGAAGGTACTTTATTGGAAGCGTGGGTGTGCAACAATGATATTGTTGCCTCATGGATCCTGAATTCAGTTTCTAAAGAAATTGCCGCTAGTATCGTTTATAATGGATCTGCAAAAGACGTCTGGGATGAATTGCATGATCGTTTCAAGCAGACAAGCGGACCTAGCATTTATCAATTGCGTAAGGAATTGGTTACTTTACGTCAAGGCACCATGTCCGTTGAAACATACTACACGAAGCTGAAAACGATTTGGCAAGATCTTACCGATTACAGTCCTACTATTGCCTGTGCTTGTGACGGTTTAAAACCTTTTCTTGATCACCTTGATTCAGAGTATGTAATGATTTTTTTGATGGGCCTCAATGAATCGTATGCTGTTGTTCGGGCTCAGATACTTCTTATGAAGCCGATTCTGCCAATTAATGATGTTTTTGCTCTTATTATCCAAGAAGAGCATCAAAGGTCTGCTGGAATTCTTTCTTTGCCAACAGCTCCGACAGATCCAATTGCTCTTCTTGCTACTGATAATTCAAAAAGGTCTTCTTCTGCTGATCGATCTCGTAAGAAGGAGAACTCCAACCAACGTCCTGTTTGTACTCATTGTGGTATTAAAGGTCACGTCATTGATAGGTGTTATAAGCTTCATGGCTATCCACCTGGCTATAAACCTAGATCTGTCACACCATCCAATAATTCTACTTCAATTGCTCAGCCAGCAGTCACTAATTCGGTTGCCTCATCGAATTTCTTCTCGAGTCTAACTCCTAGCCAGTGTTCACAATTGATGGAAATGCTCAATTCTCAACTTCAAGCGGCTAAAACCGAGCCGATTACTGTGGCGTCTAATGTCACACATGCTACAGGTATTTATTCTTTGGCTTCTCCGTCTGTTGATTCTCTTGGTGATTGTTGGATAGTTGATTCTGGTGCTTCGAAACATATATGTCATAATCAGAGGTTATTTCACAATTGGCTCGTGTTGATATGATTTCAGTTATACTCCCTACTTCTTATCGAGTTAATGTCGAGCATATTGGGGACGTTTATATCTCAGACAACTTAATATTACGTGATGTCTTATATATACCACAATTTGCTTACAATCTTCTGTCCGTCAGCTGCTTATTGAATTCTGGTGATATCACTGTTAATTTCTGTGGAACTTACTGCTTGATACAGGACAAATCCAGTTTGAAGATGATTGGCAGGGCTGATTGTTTCAATGGGCTCTATTTGTTAGCACCAATTGCTAGATCTGTGGATTCTATTCCTATAACTGCCTGTTCAGTTACTTCGGTTACTTGGCATCATCGTTTAGGTCATTTGTCATCTAGACGTCTATCTCAGCTTAAGGATACTTTGTTCTTTTCTGATTCTCTATTTCATACATCTTCATGTTCTATTTGTCCTCTTGCTAAGCAGAAACGTTTGTCTTTTCCATCAAATAATAATGTTGCTGCTCATCCTCTTGACTTGGTTCATGCTGATATTTGGGGACCTTTACAAACACCAACTTATGGTGGTCATTGTTATTTTTTGACCTTAGTAGATGATGCTTCTCGTTTTACTTGGACATATCTTATGCAACACAAATCTGATGTGACTACTATCATACCTCGCTTTTTTAAGCTTGTTGAAACTCAATTTTCAAAAGTCATTAAAGTGCTTCGTTCAGATAATGCCCCAGAATTGAAATTCACTGATTTCTTTGCTGATAAAGGAACTATACATCAATTTTCCTGTGTCGAAACACCTCAACAAAATTCTGTGGTAGAACGTAAACATCAACATCTCTTGAATGTGGCTCGCTCTTTGTTTTTTCAGTCACGAATTCCATTGAGGTTTTGGGGAGATTGTATCTTAACTGCTGCATACATCATAAATAGGACACCTATGCCTTTGTTAGCAAATAAGTCCCCTTTCAATGTCTTATATAACACTGCTGTTGATTACTCTGCCATGTGAGTCTTTGGATCTCTTTGTTATGCATCCACTCTCACTGCTCATCGTGGTAAATTTGACCCTCGAGCTCGTACTTGTGTTTTTATTGGTTATCCACCAGGCATGAAGGGTTATAAGTTATATGATATTTCTAAGCAGTGTATTTTCATTTCAAGAGATGTTGTTTTTGTTGAAGATGCATTCCCTTTTCATAGCATTGATAATAATGTATCACCAGCAGATGCATTCTTCGATTTTGTGTTACCTTTGCCAATTGTGGGTACCTCAGATGGCCCTGACATAGCCTCTGGTATTCAAAATGATATTGCTTCTGCTGAAATCAGTTAGTCTTCTCTTGAGCCACAAGTTGGAGTTTCTACTTCAGATGTTGTTAATGTTTCTAATATTCCTGAAAATATTCCTCAGACTGGTTTTGTTGAGGATACTTCTACTGATATTCTTGATGCCACTAATGTAACTTCAGATGGTAATATTTCTCTTCGAAGGTCTCGCCGTCCACATCGTCCTCCTGGTTTTCTTCAGGATTATCACTGTCATTTATTGACACATGGCGCTCCTTTATTGGATAAGAAATCATCTTATCCTCTTGATAAATTTTTGTCCTATGATAATCTGTCTATTCCTCATCAACAATTTCTTTTTAATGTCTCATCAGAGTTTGAGCCATCTTATTACCACCAAGCCGTCAAATTTGATTCATGGAGAGACTTGCTATGGATGAGGAAATTAGTGCTATGGAACGTACCAATACTTGGAGTGTGGTTCCATTACCTGCTGGCCATCACACGATTGGTTGCAAATGGGTGTATCGTGTGAAGTACAAGTCTAATGGCACTGTTGATCGACATAAAGCTCGTCTCGTCGCAAAAGGATATAGCCAACAAGAGGGTATTGACATCCTTGACACTTTCTCTCCAGTGGCCAAACTAGTTACCGTTAAGGTTTTTCTCTCTTTAACCGCTTCTTATGCATGGCCTTTAGTTCAAATGGATATCAATAATGGCTTTCTTAATGGTGATCTCTTTGAGGAAGTGTATATGTCTCTACCTTTAGGCTATTATACTGATTTAAAGTCATCATCTTCTGCCCCTCTTGTTTGCAAATTGCATAAATCCATATATGGCCTTAAACAGGCTTCTCGGCAGTGGTTTATGAAATTTTCTGGTGTGTTACTTGCTCATGGTTTTTCTCAATCAAAAGCTGATTACTCTTTGTTCATTAAAGGGTCTGGTTCATCATTCGTTGCTCTCTTAGTCTATGTAGATGACATTTTAATTACTGGTCCCTCAGTTTCTGAAATTGATATGGTAAAATCCATGCTTCACACCAATTTTTTGTTAAAAGACCTTGGCAACGCTAAATATTTCCTTGGTCTTGAATTATCTCGCTCTTCTACTGGTTTCTACTTATCTCAAAGGAAATATTGTCTGCAAATTCTTGAAGATTCCGGCTTCTTGGCTGCTGATAACTGTCCAAAAGGTAGTTATTTAGGCCTCATTTATATAAGGATTTGTGTGTCTTTGATGCTTAATAGGGTTGGTTTTAGAGAGATATTACATGTGTTTAACCCATTTGGAAGAATGGAAGCTTTGGAAATTATTTTGTGCAGAATCTGTTGCTGGGCGACTGGAGGGAGCAAATTCTGTGTTGCAGCAAAACTGGGAGCAGAACTGCCACATCACAGCTCGTTAGCCAACTTCATGAACCGACTTCTGTTGAGTTATTTTCGGGATAAAGGAGCCAGGAGAGCCTTACACGTGTCCAAGTTGACCTAATTCAAGCTTCCTATCCCTCTATAAAAGGAAGTAGCCGTCGAAGTCAAAAGCATTCCAACTTTCCTTGGAAGCCGAGTAGTATAGAGAGATTGGAGATTACCAAGAACACCATTATCCGCAAGCTGATTGAGGAGATTATTATTTTCTTTATTATCTTGTGGTTATGGACATGCCTACTCAGATTGTAATTTGTGTTTCCATGCCTATTATGAACTAAGTAGCTTAGGTGTTGGTTAGGAATAATGTGATTGTTGTGCTTCATCTTTAGTAATATATTGACTATCGCATTTTGGTTAATTGTTGTGCCTATTCCCATTTTATGCCCGCCTGGCCAGCCGGTGTGAATACCTCTCTCTAGTTTCAGGGATGATTTAGAGAGTGTGTGGCAATTATCCACACTATGATCATTGTGTATTGGTGAACGCCAGTGACTGAGCTAGGGATAGCCAGTTGCCTAGTGCTCGATCGGTCGTACTTCATTGGGGTTGAAACACATTCCAAAAGATCCGAAGTTCCGGGAGGAATCCGCTAATAATACTGCGAGAAATGCATGATCAATAATATTGCTAGAGCATCTTTTAGAACGATCACTAAATCCTAACCAGCGCCTGTCTTTAATTTGTCTACCTATTTGTTTATTCTTGTTCTGTCATTTACTTTGCTTCAGCATTATTCTTATAAAACCAAATCATTTTTACCATCTTTGAAACCATTAGGAAGTTACACAAAATAGGTAAAGTGGAAGCGAATTCAGGACTCGGATTGATAATATTACTTGCTGCAGACTGTGTATACTTGCACAGGAATTCTAGAGTCTTTTATACCATATTTCTACTCACTCTAGGAGCCCAACAGCTGCCAAACCGGTTGTTCATCCTATGGCACCGAATCTTCGTTTGTCCACTGATCAGTCTGGTTCTCCTTTACGTTCTGATGAAGCTACTTTATATCGGCGCCTTATTGGTCGCTTATTGTATCTTCATATTTCACGTCCTGATATTGCCTTCCCTGTTCACAAGCTTAGTCAGTTTTTGGCTAAACCATGTACTGGTCATCT
This sequence comes from Luffa aegyptiaca, assembly GCA_017139565.1. Lineage (NCBI taxonomy): Eukaryota > Viridiplantae > Streptophyta > Magnoliopsida > Cucurbitales > Cucurbitaceae > Luffa > Luffa aegyptiaca. The sequence goes on from CM029399.1 coordinate 20,544,415, forward strand.
TGATGCTGTACACCATTTATTGCGTTATTTAAAGGGAACAATTGGGCAAGGTATTATGCTTCATTCTTCTTCAGATTTCAATATTAAAGCCTTTGTGGATTCTGATTGGGGCTCATGTTTCGACACTCGAAGATCGGTTAGTGGGTTTTGCATATTTTTAGGGAAATATCTTGTATCCTGGAAATCTAAAAAGCAGGCCACGGTTTCTAGGTCTTCAGCAGAGGCAGAGTATCGAGCTTTGGCAAGTGTATCTAGTGAATTTACATGGTTATCTTACTTACTTAAAGATTTGCAGGTTTCTTCTCCAAATCCAGCTGTCATATACTGTGATAATCAGGCTACAATTTCTATTGCTAATAATCCTATCTTTCATGAACGAACGAAGCATATAGAGATTGACTGTCACTTTGTTCGTGAGCTTCTTCAAAAAGGTGTTCTAAGACTTCTTCCTATCCGATCCAGCCTTCAATTGGCAGATATGTTCACCAAGGCCCTTACGACTCCTATGCTTCGTCAATTTTTTATCAAGATGGGTGTAGTTAATCTCCACGGTCCATCTTGAGGGGGGCGTATTGGGATATTTTACTATTTTTATCAAGTGGTTTATTTTCTGTTCCTTTATATTTGTAAAGTAGTTTATTTGTTCCTGTATTCTTGAGATTAGTTTTATGGCTTGGTGTATATATATACCCACTTGTGGGTTTAGTTCAATCAATCAAAAGGAATACACATTATTTCCTTCTCAATCTTTATAGAGATTTATCGATTGTTTATTACTATATGTGCTCAATTTGTTTATTGGTTTGATAGCTATCGATGATCAAGTCGAGTGTTTTGACACCTTATGTAACCATCATATGACATGAAGGACAAATCTCCAATTTAGCTGTGCGATGGATCCAAATGAAAAGCGTTGTCATCTCGACACTATAAGAGAAAGATCTTTTAATAGATTTTTAATATAACATTTATGAATATAGGCTATGAGAGAAAAAATTAAAAAAAATTAAAAATTGTAAAAAAGACTGGCGCTCGACTTTTTTCCCTCTTTTCCTTTTCTTTTTCCCTCTCTTTTCCCCAAAACCCACATGCATATTAATCAATTAATACCCGGACAAAATTGTGGCTACAGACATTATAAAACGTTTTAATTATTATGATTAATAATCAATCATTAAACAACTAAATAAGTAAAACCATTAAAATCTCGTTTGATAACGTTTTTGGTTTTTGAAAATTATACTTGTTTAATTTCTCTCCATATCTTTATTATGCTTTTCATTTTTGTCGACACATTTGAATATCTAGCCAAAGTCCAATTTTTTTTTTTTTGAAAACTATTTTTTAGTTTTTAAAAATTGGCTTGGTTTATGAAAACATGAAAAGAAGGTAGATAAAAAAACAAAGAAACTTACAAGCGTAGGATTTTTTTTAGTTCAACAACATTTGGAGGTGGGGTCTGAGGGGATTTGAACCTCTGACCTTTTGGTTGAAGGTACATGCACAATTAGTGTTGAGCTATGCTCACTTTGGAATGTAGTAGTATTTATAACCTTAGCTTATTTTCAAAAACAAAATGGTTATCAAACGGGGCCTAAACATTTAGTATATAACTTTTTTTAGTTCAACGACACCTAGCGGAAGAAATTCATTTTTTTAGAAGACATAGCGGTAGGAATTCAAATCTCTAATCTCTTGGTCGAGTATATATTGTTGGGATTGGTGTCCTAAAACTCGTAGATAGTGAATGTTAAACGAATTATATACTTATTCGATAAAGGCGTTATCGAGATTAATTCAGTAAAGTTATTATTGAATAAAGTAAATTGCACATATAATAACCCAAATCCAATAAACTAAGATCCATGGCTATAGGATGAACACTTGAGCTTTATATAGAGACATAAAAGTGGATCAAGCTTGAGTAATAGCCAAAACGGTCTATAGTATAGGGATAGGGTTGGGTACCTTATTCTGGAGACACTATGAGACGCGGCCCACTTTATAGATGGTATAGACGATGTGATCCTAAATCGTCCATGTAGAGACATGCGAGTGGGGGCGTCCTATGCAATGAGTTTGCATAAGACCAGGACCAAGAAATAAGTCGCTCTCGCTTTATAACACCGTTTACTGACGAGACTGACTATTTCATGTGATGACCTAGGTAACTCGATCTTAATCCTGAGCTAACTATGAACTCCTGTTTATTCGGACTTATTCTTAGATCTGCATAGGTAAGAGTGGCTCAGTATCGCCGACTCAATAAGCCTCCCATTTCAGGGATAGGAACGGGTAGATAGCTGGGGACATAGTCGTGCAAGAAGGAATTCACTCCTACCCGAATTAGGGATAGTAGAGAGGTTGTTCCCTTAAGTGCTGACTCCAGGGCTTGAACAAAGGGATCCCGCCCTCTCATTGGCCCGAGAGGGACTCGGTTTATTGGTTGGACCATAAACCAATTGTTCATTAGAGGATCAGTGGGACTTAAGGAACTAGAAGTACTATAGGGGTAAAACGGGCTTTTGACCTAGCTATAGCAACGAACAACCTGTGAAGGATCGACTTACTAATCATGGTTAAATCAAGTGGACAAAAAATATGTCTATAGTGAGGGGAGTGCAACAATCGGGCTATAGTGGAGTGTCCCGGTAGTTAACGAATGTTGGCTAGCTTGGATAATGAGATTAGTCGGTTAGCTTCGAATCGTTGGAGCCCATGATCTATAGGTCCATTAGGTCCCCCTACTAGCTCATATCGGAACAAAGCCTAGAACAAAAAGATAGGAAGCTTTGAATCGTTCAAAATCGGGAAAACGGGTATTATCGTAAATTGTGTTTGACACAATAATTTAATTATGAATTAAATTAGAAAATGAGAGATGGAGTATTTAAAAGTGTTTTGAATACCATATATATGTATTAGGAATCATATATAATTCATGGCACTAGGTGATAAAGATTAATTGGATTAATCATGTAAAAATTACTTGGAATTGTACAAATTAATTGCCTAGAAATCAATTTCAATTTTGAATTGAAATAGGAATGAATTGCAAGCTGAAAATTGAGAATTTAGATTCAATTTTAAGTGGATTTAGTGGCATTCCCACTCTTGCATGTTGATGCATAGTGGAAAACAACACAACCATGCACTAGTTGCATGTGTTGTGAATTAAACACCTAGAATCCACTTTGAGTTGCAATTTCACCATGTGTCTAGTGTCATGAGGCTTCTCTTTGCATGGAAGATGTCTATATAAGGAGTATGAATCAGATTCAAAGGAAGGAGAGCCATTTTCCATATTGTTATGCTGCTGGATTTTGGTCTCAAACTCACTCATCTCCATATATCTCTCTAGTGCTTGAACCTTCAAGCATTCCCTTCCCATTCCCTATCTCTATAGACTCCCACAAGTCGTTCTTGGCCCGGAGAATAGTAGGGAAGACACTAGAGGTGGTCCACACACCGTTCGTGATCAAAGGAATCAAAGGGAGTTGTTGAATCGGTCTCCAAAAGGTTGGTAAAAATTCTGCTCTCACCTTACGGTATTTGGACAGCATGTTTTCATTTTCTAAAATTGATGTAATTAAGTGCCTCCGATCCTAAAATTGCTTCCGCATGTGTTATATGAAGACCTTCAATTGGTATCAGAGCATGATTAAGGCACCTAACATGCATTAATTTTAGCTTGGTGGGTAGCTTTTCATATGATGAAACTGTGTAAAAACTAAAGAAAATTGGTTTTGGGATTGATTTTAATTTTCAGTCAATTCGTTGGAATTAATTGTAATTGCCTACATGTTTATGGGCTTTTATGTGTTCATATGGAGTCTGTAAAATTTGAGAGTCAATAGAGTCCATTTAGGCCGTCAATTTGAAGAAATTCGGAGACTGCTCGCTGCTGGCCGAAAATTCCAGCATGCTGTTTTTTTAGTTCCAGCTCAAGTACGTTCTTCACGTAATGGTAAAATGGTCCGGTTCAAGCAATCCAAAGGTGGTTCGGGTCGGTTCGAATGGTTCGGAAGCGGTCCAAGCCCTATTTGAAATTATTATTGTAATAATTTTAGTTTTTTTTTGCTTGATTAAAAATCCCAAAACCAATTCACTTTAGTAAATTTAATTAATTATGCATTATTGAATGTATGTTTTAATTAAATAGTATTTTATGTGCATAATGTATGTCATTTATATTTAAAACCCCACCATAGGAAAGCATGTTCATGCATTTGTTTAATTTGAATAAGTGTTATTTATTAATTCAAATGCATGAGGGAAATTTCATGTTTTATTAATATAAGAGTTGTATTAATTTAGGGAGATTCATGCTTGAATGGTTAATTAAAATTGATTAATTCTTATAATAGTTATAATTATTAAATGATAAAATTAACCAAGCATGAAGCATGAAATTTCATTAGTTTGATTATAAGTGTTATACTCAAATTAGGCTTGTTATGGATTTGTTTTATAATTGTTATAAAAGAGATAGAAATCTAAAATCTATAACAAGATAAAGAGCATGCTCACTTAGGTTAATGAACCTTCAACAATTCGATCAACTTGCATAGTTTAGGTCGATATCTTGTAAAACAACGGCTACGAGAGAACTCACCCGACAAAATGCTGTCTAAGGCTGGAGGTATTTAAGTTGACGGTTTACGGAACACCTCCTACCTGGGCATTGAGTCGGTTCTTGAGTTAAGTTAACTCGAGTTTTATGAGCATGCGTGAGCGGTGTGAGGTTTTAAAGTGTTATCACCTAGACATCGTAGTATAAAGAGTTATACAAACCTAGACATAGGTTGTTTCTAAAGGGTGCTTTTCTTATAACTTGAATGATTGATTGTTATATGCTTTAAAACACCATTAGAAAGCATGTTATAGGGTTTATTCATTAAAAGTTATAAGAGTTATAAAAGTTGATGAATAGAAACCGTAAAATCTATAACAAAGAGTTGCATGCTAACATAGGATCTTAGGATCTTGTCATTCTTTAAATGGTTTAAAATGAAATAGACCTAAGATCGCCTTTTTCTAATAGGATTAGAAATATGTCTTACTTAGTTTTTAAAATAGTTTTAAAATTCGAGTAAGTAGGACATAAGACCTTGGTTATAAGGGAACTCTCCCGACAAATGGTTCGGAACCTGAGTTGAATTAACCATAGTCTTACTAGCATGCAATGTCACTAGGTTATTAAAAGTGTTTAATCACCTTGACATTTAGTGTAAAGACCTTGTTTAATAAGGCATAGACTTAGATAGATTCATTTAGCCAGAATTTACCTAAGTAATAAGACCCTAAAACTTTACAACACTTTAGTGGGAGGAAAAGTATAGAAACGAAATATTCATATTAAGTTTCTACTCTCACGTCTCCCTGAGTTCACACCGTGAGATCCATGCTTGGCCTCGAGGCACCCTGGGAGCGTCCCCCTACGGATGGTGTTTGCATGGGTTAATATCAAGGTGAATGGGGAAAGTGTTCATAGTAAGTGGGAGAAGGAAACGTGTCAAACGTATCCTGCGATCTCCATCATTAGGTTGCACCGTGAGATTCCTATGCGCTGCCTGCGAGTCGCCCTGGGAGCGATCACCCTACGGAGGGCTTGCGCATGGGATTCGGAACAATGCAAACTCCAGAAATGGATAGGGTTTCCTAGGGTCATTCCCAACATTAGCTCTTCCCTACGGTGGCATTGTTGGGGTCGTCCTCTGCGATCTGAAAATGATGGGTAACACTTACAAGATGGTCTTGACCAAATTAACGTTAGCTAATAACTATTAGAGTAAGAGTTATTCTGGGAATAGTATTTGGCCGAGATTGTCTCGATTCAGAGGAGGAGTAGCTGACTGCCCTACAGTAGCGGTTATTCTAAACCCCTGAAGTATCGTTGCAAAATAAATCAATTGTATATATGGGTCGATGATTGCTTTTGCTAAATCTGATTGGATAAATGTGATTAATGGGTTTAGTGCATGTTTCTAATAGAGATTAATTTGTTTGTTTCAGCAATATGTCGAAAAACGTATGTGCTTTGTCAAATGCCAAATTAAACGGTTTAGTACATACGACTAAGAATACTTGCTTAAACCCTAAACACGTGGCAAAGAATTTAGGTTTGGTCTCAACTGAGGAATGTCCTCAAACTAACTGCATAGCCAAGAAAAACATGATCCACGACTCTAAATGCGATTTATTAGTCTTGGAAACGTGTTTAGTGGAAAACGACGATTCTGCCTGGATACTCGATTCAGGTGCCACTAATCACGTATGTTCTTCATTTCAAGGAATGAGTTCTTGGCAACAGCTAATAGCTGGAGAGATGACTCTTAAAGTTGGAACAGGAGAAGTCATCTCGGCTATTGCAGTGGGAGACGTAAAATTATTCTTCACCAAGGAACGTTACATGATATTAGATAATGTGTACATAGTTCCGAAAATTAAAAGAAATTTGATTTCTTTATCTTGTTTATTAGAACAAGGTTACTCAATTTCTTTTTCTGTTAATGAAGCGTTCATAACTAAAAGAGGTATTGATGTTTGCTCTGCAAACTTGAAGAATAAATTGTATGTTTTGAGACCAATTGAGTCTAAAGCTATTTTAAATCACGAGATGTTTAAAACCGCTGAGACTCAACCTAAAAAGCGAAGAGTTTCTCAAGATACCTATCTCTGGCACTTGAGGTTAGGCCATATCAACCTCAATAGGATTGGGAGATTGGTCAAGAGTGGACTTCTAAACAAGTTAGAAGATGACTCGTTGCCTCCTTGTGAGTCATGCCTTGAGGGCAAGATGACAAAACAACCTTTTACCGGAAAAGGTTATCGTGCCAAAGAGCCCCTAGAGCTCATTCATTCGGACCTCTGTGGACCAATGAACATTAGGGCTCGAGGAGGGTACGAATATTTCATCAGTTTCATTGATGATTATTCGAGGTATGGCTATCTCTACCTAATGCATCATAAGTCCGAGGCTTTTGAAAAGTTCAAAGAGTACAAGGCTGAGGTTGAGAACCTATTAGGTAAGACGATAAAAACACTTCGATCCGATCGAGGTGGAGAGTATATGGACTCAAGTTTTCAAGACTATTTGATAGAGCATGGAATTATGTCCCAACTCTCAGCCCCTGGTACACCTCAGCAAAACGGTGTATCAGAAAGGAGAAACAGAACCTTGTTGGACATGGTTCGTTCGATGATGAGTTATGCTCAGTTGCCTAACTCGTTTTGGGGATATGCAGTAGAAACTGCGGTTTATATCTTGAACGTAGTTCCATCAAAGAGTGTTTTTGAAACACCGTTTGAGCTCTGGAAAGGTCGTAAAGCTAGTTTACGACATTTCAGAATTTGGGGATGCCCTGCATACGTGCTAGATGCAAACCCAAAGAAATTGGAGCCTCGTTCTAGATTTTGCCTATTTGTAGGCTATCCCAAAGAAACGAGAGGTGGATACTTCTTCGTTCCTGAGGAAAATAAAGTACTTGTATCGACAAATGCTACATTCCTAGAAGAAGACCACCTCAGAGAACACAAGCCACGAAGTAAAGTCGTATTAAGTGAACTATCTAACGAAGCTACCGAAACATCAACAAGAGTTGTTGATGATGCTGACACCTCGAGTCAATCACGTCCTTCTCAAGAAATAAGAGAACCTCGACGTAGTGGGAGGGTTGTTAGACGACCTGATCGCTATTTGGGTTTAACTGAAACTTCAGTCGTCATACCTCATGACGGAATCGAGGATCCATTAACCTTTAAACAAGCAATGGATGATGTTGACAAGAACGAGTGGATTAAAGCCATGGACTTGGAAATCGAGTCCATGCATTTTAATTCAGTATGGGATCTTGCAGATCAACCTGAAGGGGTTAGACCCATAGGGTGTAAATGGATCTACAAGAGAAAACGAGATGCTGCTGGAAAGGTACAGACCTTTAAGGCACGACTTGTGGCAAAGGGTTTTACCCAGCGGGAGGGGATTGACTATGAAGAAACCTTCTCCCCTGTTGCCATGTTGAAGTCGATCAGGATACTTTTATCCATCGCCACGTTTTACGATTACGAAATATGGCAAATGGATGTCAAGACTGCCTTTCTGAACGGCAATCTTGAAGAAAGTATCTACATGTCTCAGCCAGAAGGGTTCATTGCTCAGGATCAAGAGCAAAAAGTTTGCAAGCTTAAACGATCCATTTATGGATTAAAACAAGCGTCTAGATCCTGGAATATGAGATTTGATACTGCGATCAAATCTTATGGCTTTGAACAAAACGTTGATGAACCTTGTGTTTACAAAAGGATCATTAACAACTCCGTAGCTTTCTTAGTACTGTATGTGGATGATATCCTACTCATTGGGAATGATGTAGGTTATCTAACTGACATTAAACTATGGCTAGCAACTCAATTCCAAATGAAAGATTTAGGTGAGGCACAATTTTTTCTAGGGATCCAAATTGTTCGAAACCGAAAGAACAAAACACTAGCCCTGTCTCAAGCGTCTTATATCGACAAATTATTAGTTAGATATAAAATGCAAAATTCCAAGAAAGGACTATTACCTTTCAGGCACGGAATTAACTTGTCTAAGGAACAGTGTCCTCAGACACCTCAAGAAGTTGAGGACATGAGACGTTTTCCCTATGCCTCTGCAGTAGGTAGCCTAATGTATGCCATGTTGTGTACAAGGCCTGACATTTGTTATGCAGTAGGGATTGTCAGTAGATATCAATCAAATCCAGGATTCGATCACTAGACAGCCGTTAAAAATATCCTCAAATATCTAAGGAGAACGAGGGACTATATGCTCGTGTATGGTTCGAAGGATTTGATCCTTACAGGATACACTGATTCTGACTTTCAAACCGATAAAGATTTGAGGAAATCTACATCGGGGTCAGTATTCACTCTAAATGGAGGAGCAATAGTATGGCGTAGCATCAAGCAAGGATGCATTGCAGACTCGACAATGGAGGCCGAATATGTAGCCGCTTGCGAAGCAGCAAAAGAGGCAGTATGGCTCAGGAAGTTCCTAACTGACTTGGAAGTCATTCCGAATATGCATCTGCCTATCACCTTGTATTGTGATAATAGCGGCGCAGTTGCAAACTCAAAGGAACCTCGCAGCCATAAGAGAGGCAAGCACATCGAAAGGAAATACCATCTCATCAGGGAGATTGTGCACCGAGGAGACGTGATCGTCACGAAGATAGCGTCGGAGCACAACATTGCTGATCCATTCACGAAGGCTCTCACGACTAAAGTGTTCAAGAGTCATCTAGAAGGTCTAGGTCTGCGAGAAAATGTACGAGAAATAATCTAGGTCAAGTGGGAGAATTGTAACCGGTATATCGATGCCTCAGTATACTGGGTATTTAGATGCCCTAGTTTATTGTATTTTTACTTTGTTATTAATACAAGTATTTATTCACCCACTGCTGTTATAGATTATAGTACATCCCACTAAACTAGAGTTTTAGTTCAAGTGGGAGATTGTTGGGATTGGTGTCCTAAAACTCGTAGATAGTGAATGTTAAACGAATTATATACTTATTCGATAAAGGCGTTATCGAGATTAATTCAGTAAAGTTATTACTTAAATTGCACATATAATAACCCAAATCCAATAAACTAAGATCCATGGCTATAGGATGAACACTTGAGCTTTATGTAGAGACATAAAAGTGGATCAAGCACTACAAGAAATCTAACTATTTTCGAAGGTCACAACCTTCGAAAAAGTATTAAACAAACCTTCGATAAATCTTTTTTCGAAGGTTATCCAAACCTTCAAAAAGCGTCGAAATAGATCCCGTCGAAAAAGCTTTTTTCGAAGGTACATTAACCTTCAAATTTTATTATTATTTTTCAAAGGTCACATTCCTTCGATAATTTTCAAATTACTTATCACTAATTCTTTATTGTCAAACTACCTTTTTCGAAGGTTTTCATTATTTTTGAAGGTTTTATAAGGTTATTTTCAACGATTTTAAAGCCTTTGAAAATAGTTTTTTATCAACATTTGTAAATCCTTCGAAAAAGCTCTGCAAAAATCTTTAGCATTTGAATACAATAGTATAAACCAATTTTTAGTTTATTATTGGTATCTGATAGTACCCTGAATTGCCAATTACAAATATATAGAATAGAAAGAAAAAGCAAAGAGACGGTAGCTACTACTAAAGTGATTTAAGATGAAGGTAAACCTAGATACTTTCAAAGTAGCTAATAATTCTGACAATCTCATAAATTGTTTTTATAGCAACTTACAGAGAAAATAACTACAAAATTTCTATAACATCCAACTACTACGCATTCAATCAATTATTAGCAAATTGTTTACGCATCTCTGCCATCATTGTTTGAAATTTATCCTCAAAACGATTTTCTAGTTCGACAATTTGATCTTTTAGTGCTTGTACCTCGACTTTTCTTTGTTGTTCAGATTCTTGAAGACGTTGTTCAGACTCATTAAGACGACGCTCAAGATCACGTACATTAGAAGATGATCCAAATAGCTCAGAAGGAGTAACACCTACTCCATAACCACGAACACGTCCATGTTTCTCTGGTCCAAAAACTTGTACAAAAATCTCATCCTCGTTCATGTCAAGTGTACCATCAACTACTTGAGAAGCATATGATTTGAGTTCCGACTACAAGTACAAGTTCAAAATTTAGAATTCAAAACTAGCACATGTATAAATAAAGTTTCAAAGAAAAGAACCCCCTCAAAACTACCAGTAATTATCAATGAACGACAACTCAAAGTGCAGTTAAACAAAAGAGGCCACAAACAAAGCTAATGCATATCTTAAAATGTTGTAACACAAACACAAAAATGAACAAAAAGTAATAGGCAGCGAATAAAACAAAAAGAAATGTGCACATTCATAACAGAGGATTGAATTGCCACAGTGTTCCATGATGGCAAAAAGCAGCAAAAGATGGAATAAAGATTGAACTCTTTGACTGAACTTGATTGATCTTTGAAGCACATTCAAAATTTCCGCAAAGAGTGGGCTTGCCTGTTTTCATTAGTCTGTTCTTTCGGCTGCCACAGGAAATGAACCGATTTGACTCCATTTGAGCCATTCTCCACCTAGTGGGACAAGGTAGAAATCTTAACTCAACATTTCAATTCAAATTTAGAAGTATAACTCTTTCCTAATGTATGTGGTAACTATTTTAAAATTTAAACCAAGTTCTAACCTTTTAAATAGATATTGAAAAAGGCAAGTGTCAAGGAGTAGGACTACCTTTTTCTAAGGAAAATATTTTCTTTAGTGAAAACTACAGCAGCCATTGGACATTTCTAACCCAGCTGGCAGGCTTTTCATCTTGTAAAGATGTGGCCAAAAGAACACTACAGAAATCCACTCATACTATCACACAGCTCATATGACAGAAATCCACTCATTTCCATATTAGCAATGGCTGCAATTTTTGGCAAGTTAATTACTTTTTGAACTCATTCATAGTCCAACCATTACCACAAGAACCAAAACTACCCATTTAATACAAAGCACCAACAGCCAAAACCCCATTAATTCCCTAGTATCATAAAGAGAAAGAGAGAGAGAGAAAGATGGCAACTTGGCATCAATATAAGTCCATTAGTAAAAGCCATTACAGACCCCATTAAACTCCTATAAGAAAAAGTATCATATTCTAGAGAGAAAGCAGAGAGAAGAGAGTGTGTTTTTGCTTAAAGTGCTTCTAACCTTGACGAGGGCAAAAAGTGACCAAATAGTTGCCACCAGTGCAAGTTGCAATGCTAGTGGGATCATCATAAGCATAAGAGTAAGCCTTAAGACAAGCAGCTTTGAAGATCTAAATTCAACCACTTCATATGGTTTTGAGATGGAACTCATGTTTATCTAATAGTTTTCAAAATTACACGCAGGTAATAAAGTAAGAACATCATAGGTGGAGGAAGTGTTTGGAAGTGTTTCTAAACACAAAATGGTTATCCAATGGATCTAAAAGTTCAATATTCACATTGTAATCTGTCACATCCAGAGAGAATTTACAGCATCCAAAGATCAATTTACCTAATAATTGTTGTTAATCTGTCTGTATCTGCTAGTCAATTGATATCTCAAGCAAAGACACACATACCAAACTCTGGAACTTACACAGCTCAACCTGAATCAGAAGCCAAAAAAAATACACGTAGTTAAATATGATTGGTCACATATGTCAGATTATAATTCAACCATTCCACCCATTATTGGTATACTTCTCAAATCAAACACAAATCTACCCAAAATCGTATATTTATGAGTGATCTGTACAACCAGTGGCTACTCATCTACCCAAAGCTTGAATTTAAGAAAGGAACGAAACTAAAATTTGATAGATGACGAGTTTGTTTACAACCATAGGAAGCATATAATAAATAGAGAGATGACGAGTTTGTTTACATAACAGAGGAAAGAAATTATGAGCAAATAAGTAAGCTTTTGGCCAACCAGCATTTAAGTTTCTTTGGCTTTTCACCTACCTTCTTCCCATGTTTTCAAAAACCAAGCCAATTTTTTAAAACAAAAAAAAAGTAGTTTTCAAAAACTAGTTTTTGTTTTTAGAATTTTGTTAGGAATTCAAGTGTGTCTTTAACAAAAATGAAAACCATGGTGAGGAAATTTAAAGAAAACAAGCCTAATTTTCAAAAACCAAAAACCAAATGGTTATCAAACGGGGCCTAAAATTCCACATAACGCGACCAGAGATTCAAAGCACAAAACAAAAATCGCACTAAAAGCTACTAATTAGAAACGAAATCAGAGGAAAAAACATGGATAGGTGTGCCGCTTAAAGCCCATCTAAATGAAGAAGAAATCGAAAGAACAGCTTTTGCAGTATTAGACTGTATCTTTTATGAAATGTGCCTACGTTTGCATAAAATTTTGTTATACTTCAAACAGCAATCAACACCAATCAAACTAACAATGGAAATAATAATTTGTGCAATAGTGTGTTTAGGGAAAAAAAAGAAAAGAAAGGAAGAAGGTAATTGGCATCAGTATTATTGTTATTTTCAGTTGGGGTGGGGTGAATGAAATAGATTAAGTACCTTATATAGGTCTCTTTTTCCATTATTATTACCCACTTTGGGGTTTGTTTCCATAGATAATAACTTATGGAATCAAAGATACGGTAAATAACATATAGGAAAATACAAGTATGCTTAAAGGGAAAGAGGTTGTGGCATACCCTTGTTAGAAATTGGGTGAAAATCATCAGCATCAAGAAAAGTGGAGTCCATGGAGTTGGCCAGCATCGCACCAATAGTACTGCACCACACACACAACTCATCAAATCATCGGAAGGGGGAAAACAAATTCCCTTCGATCACAGAAAACAGAATCAAGCCAGAAATGCAAATTCCACAATAAGGAATTCGAGATCTTCAATATCGAATTCAGTAACACAGATTCATCTCAGGTTAAATATATTTTAATTTCTCCATTTCAACTCTAAATTTAATTTCATCATCTAAAGCCGTTGAATCGATCAATCGTTTATTTACAGAGTCTCCGTTTTGAATGGATGTGTTAAAAGGAAGACGAAGAATCGGGCGTAGATCGGAGAGAGAAGAGACTTACGATTTTCCAGAACCGCTGACTCCCATAAGCACGATCGCCATAGCTTGAAACCAGATTAATGTCAGAATTGAATGAATGAAACTGAGAAGCGTAAGAGAGAAATAGAATAGAATAGAATAGAATACCGTTCGAATTCGAATGCTGAGAGTCCATATGCCTGAAGGTGGAGATTGATCAAAATTTACGTACCTTATAATCTTTGCCCTAGAAAACCAGAGAGTTCAGTTGGAGAAGAAAACTCACAGGGGAGAAGCCGAAAACGAAGAGAAGCCGAAAACGAAAAAATACACATCTTTTTGAACTAAAAAAAACTACACATCTTTTTCAAAGGTTTTTAATAACCTTTGACAAATGATAATATAATTTTCAAAGGTTATTAATATTCTTTGATAAATATTATATCTTTTTCAAATATTTTTTAAATACTTTTGATTAAGGATAATATAATTTATATCTTTTTCAAGGTAGAACCTTCGATAAAAGTAGATATTTATCAAAGGTTTTTTAAATGCCTTCGATAAAGGATAATATAATTTTCAAAGGTTTTTAATGTTCTTTGATAAATATTATATCTTTTTCAAAGATTTTTAAAAACCTTTGATAAAAGATAGATATTTATCAAAGGTCTTTTAAATACCTTCGATAAAAGATAATATAATTTTCAAAGGTTTTTAACGTCCTTTGAAAAATATTATATCTTTTTCAAAGGTTTTTAATAACTTCTGATAAAGGTATATTATATCTTCTTCAAAGGTTTTTAATAACCTTCGATAAAAGTTGATATTTTTCAAAGGTTATTTAAATACCTTTGATAAATGCATATCTTTTTCAAAGATTTTTAAAAACCTTTGATAAAAGGTAGATATTTATCAAAGGTTTTTTAAATACCTTCGATAAAAGATAATATAATTTTCAAAGGTTTTTAACGTCCTTTGAAAAATATTATATCTTTTTCAAAGGTTTTTAATAACCTCTGATAAAGGTATATATTTATCAAAGGTTTTTTAAATACCTTCGATAAAGGATAATATAATTTTCAAAGGTTTGTAATGTCCTCTGATAGATATTATATCTTCTTCAAAGGTTTTTAATAACCTTCGATAAAAGTTGATATTTTTCAAAGGTTATTTAAATACCTTTGATAAATGCATATCTTTTTCAAAGGTTTTTTATAACCTTCGATAAAACATGGTCGAAATAGGCCAACTTTTTTGTAGTGAAGCTTGAGTAATAGCCAAAACGGTCTATAGTATAGGGATAGGGTTGGGTACCTTATTCTGGAGACACTATGAGATACTTTATAGATGGTATAGACGATGTGATCCTAAATCGTCCATGTAGAGACATGCGAGTGGGGGCGTCCTATGCAATGAGTTTGCATAAGACCAGGACTAAGAAATAAGTCGCTCTCGCTTTATAACACCGTTTACTGACGAGACTGACTATTTCATGTGATGACCTAGGTAACTCGATCTTAATCCTGAGCTAACTATGAACTCCTGTTTATTCGGACTTATCCTTAGATCTGCATAGGTAAGAGTGGCTCAGTATCGCCGACTCAATAAGCCTCCCATTTCAGGGATAGGAACGGGTAGATAGCTAGGGACATAGTCGTGCAAGAAGGAATTCACTCCTACCCGAATTAGGGATAGTAGAGAGGTTGTTCCCTTAAGTGCTGACTCCAAGGCTTGAACAAAGGGATCCCGCCCTCTCATTGGCCCGAGAGGGACTCGGTTTATTGGTTGGACCATAAACCAATTGTTCATTAGAGGATCAGTGGGACTTAAGGAACTAGAAGTACTATAGGGGTAAAACGGACTTTTGACCTAGCTATAGCTACGAACAACCTGTGAAGGATCGACTTACTAATCATGGTTAAATCAAGTGGACAAAAAATATGTCTATAGTGAGGGGAGTGCAACAATCGGGCTATAGTGGAGTGTCCCGGTAGTTAACGAATGTTGGCTAGCTTGGATAATGAGATTAGTCGGTTAGCCTCGAATCGTTGGAGCCCATGATCTATAGGTCCATTAGGTCCCCCTACTAGCTCATATCGGAACAAAGCCTAGAACAAAAAGATAGGAAGCTTTGAATCGTTCAAAATCGGGAAAACGGGTATTATCGTAAATTGTGTTTGACACAATAATTTAATTATGAATTAAATTAGAAAATGAGAGATGGAGTATTTAAAAGTGTTTTGAATACCATATATATGTATTAGGAATCATATATAATTCATGGCACTAGGTGATAAAGATTAATTGGATTAATCATGTAAAAATTACTTGGAATTGTACAAATTAATTGCCTAGAAATCAATTTCAATTTTGAATTGAAATAGGAATGAATTGCAAGCTGAAAATTGAGAATTTAGATTCAATTTTAAGTGGATTTAGTGGCATTCCCACTCTTGCATGTTGATGCATAGTGGAAAACAACACAACCATGCATTAGTTGCATGTGTTGTGAATTAAACATCTAGAATCCACTTTGAGTTGCAATTTCACCATGTGTCTAGTGTCATGAGGCTTCTCTTTGCATGGAAGATGTCTATATAAGGAGTATGAATCAGATTCAAAGGAAGGAGAGCCATTTTCCATATTGTTATGCTGCTGGATTTTGGTCTCAAACTCACTCATCTCCATATATCTCTCTAGTGCTTGAACCTTCAAGCATTCCCTTCCCATTCCCTATCTCTATAGACTCCCACAAGTCGTTCTTGGCCCGGAGAATAGTAGGGAAGACACTAGAGGTTTCCCATTCACCTTGATATTGATTCATGCAAACACTTTCCGAAGGGAGGCCGCTCCTAAGGCGACTCGAAGCCGAGCATGAATCTCACGTTGTGAATATAGGGACGTAGGAGCAAAACTTGATTTAAATCTCGTTTTGTAATTTTTCTCCCATTGAAAATGTCCTAAGGTTAATATAGGGTTGTTTAACTTAGATAGTATTCGGCTAAGTCAATCTATCTAAGTCTGATCCTATTATAACAATTATGGAAAGGATTCAACTGCAATCTTTTGGGTGAATTAAACTTCTTTTAATAAACCCAACATTGCAAGTCAACATTACTATGGTTAATTCAAATCAATGTTCGGATCAGTTCCCAGGTAGGAGGTGTTCCGTAAACCGTCAACTTAAATACCTCCAACCTTAGACAGAACTTTACCGAGAGAGTTCCCTTATAACCTCAGTAATGTAAGGTCTTTACTCTAAAGATCTAGGTGCATTAAACACTTTTAATAAAGCTAGTGACATAGCATGCTAACATTTAACTATGATTAATTCAACTCCGGTATTCCAGGTCAGTTCCCAGGTAGGAGGTGTTCCGTAAACCGTCAACTTAAATACCCCCAGCCTTAGACAGAACATTACCGGTGGAGTTCCCTTATAATCACAGCAATGTTTTTCCTACTTAGTCAATTAAAACTATTTTTAATTCTAAGTAAGAAAAGATTCTAATCCTATTAGAAACTGATCTAGGTCTAATTAATTTTAAACAATTTAAAATTAATCCAATTTATCCTATGATCTTATGTTTGCATGCAAATCTTAATTATAGATTGACAGTTTCTAATCATTAATATTAATGAACTATTTCAAATTTTAATGATTAATCCTATAATCAAGAATCTAGGGTTTAATTCATTCAACAATCTCATTCAAATTAAATAATTAAACCACACTAATTACATGAATAATATAACAATTATATTATTAACTATGGATGTTTCATGCTTCATGCAATATTGATTTTCTTTTAATATAACAATTATAAGCCAATCAAGAAAATCAATCAAGCATGCTTCATTCATCACATTAAACATAACTATTTATATTTAATTTAAGTAATGACATGCTTCATGCTTTCCAATTTTTCATATAATTAATATACACTTATATTAAAAATATGAAAACAATTTCATGCATTTAAACATACATTATAACAATTTATAATATATAAAAAATGCATGAGCATGTTTATAACCTAAGCTGGGATTAAATATTCTATATGACATCCATAAAGCATATAAATAGCAATTGAACCGGTTAATTTTGGCCCCTAGGATAAAATAAAGCATTAAATTACAATAATTTTAGCTAAAGTCTATCCTAAAATCCTTCTGCAGCTCCCAAAATTGGTCTAGACAGCACGAACCGCCCCGAACCACCTCGAACCGGCCTCCAAAATCACGAACCATGCCAAAAATTGGCTGAACCGGACCAAATAGGTCCCAGCCCAGCCGAACCGGTCCGAACCGATTCATCGTCCTCTTGAACCGCGCCTGATGAAGCCCTAACACGCGCCGCCATCGTGACAGCGTCGAGACGCTATCAACACAGCGTCCCGACGCTGTGCGCTTTTCTTATCTAAGCGCCTGCGGTATCGAGACAGCGTCGAGACACTGTTGAAGTAGCGTCCCGATGCTGTTGCGTCTGAAAGCAATTCTGGGCAGAAAACAGCATCGTTTCTTCGATTTTTCTTCTGATTTCAGTGGCGATTTCTCCGATTTTCATCTCATAAAAACCTATTCTAGACCCGGACTTACATAGGACTCGATTTTACATAAAATACCCGAAACACCGGGCCTTACATGATCAAAATCACATAAAAATAAAATCTATGGCCATAAAATTAACCTAAATAGTTCAACGCAAACCGAACATACATTATTCATAAATCCCACCTACTAGAGCCTATCACAAATTTTAATATCAATTAATAGGGACAGCGATGGCTCTGATGCCGATTGAAGGGAATAAAAGTCCCCACGCAGCATAAGCGCATCGATTGGACCTTACGCTATATATTAATTAACATTAAAATACTGTTACGAAAACTCAAACAAACTTTAAACACACTTTAAAGTTGCTGGAAAAATGGTTTAAACATGCTGAAAAATAAATCTAAATTTATTTTCATGTTTTTCTAAAGAAAAGGGGAAGAACCGTTACAAACCTCCGTTGTAGACTTGACCGTTCTTCGCCAACGACGCTCCAACGAACAAAACGCAGCAGCCTCCTTTGATTTTCTTCGCTGGAAAATCCTTCTTGAATGACACAATAACCACAGAGGTTACACCGGTATGTCTCTAAGTCTAGGAGGCAAAAGACTTGTGGGAGTCTTTCTCTAAGAGGGAGGCTAGAGAGAATTCTAGGTCTTGTCTTGAGAGTCTAAGAGCAAGAGCAGAGTGTTATGGACCTATTAGGTCTAGTGTTCTATTTATAGAAGAGAGGCCATGAATAAAATATTCAATTAAATCAATCTTTTCCAAAATTGATTCAATCTTATTCCTTATTTAATCAATCCATGATCAATCAATTCCACAATTGATTAATCTTTTCCACAAATGACTAATTACTTCCATAAGTGATTAGATCATTTCCATAAATGATTAATCACTTCCTTAAGTGATTAATTATTTCCATAGTTGACTAATTCCCGGTTAATGAATTCTTTAATTAATTAACCACCAATTAAATATCACATATTTAATTTCCGACCTTGAATTAATTAATTTTCCCAAATAGATTTTAGGCCTTAAATTAATTAATTCATTATTTGAACTCTTTCAAACTTCTATAAATTTATATTAATATTTGAATTTCTTCAAATATTACTTTCTCTCATAATAATATATCAATATATATTATATTTGTTTCCCTTAGTAAATTGAACATTTTCAATTTACATTTATTACTTAGTTGCCTCAAATTACTTTATGAGCTACCAGTGGGACCTAATGGACCTGCAGATCAGAAGCTCCAACGATGTGAGATTAATTGGTCAAACTCATTAACCACATTAATCAATATTCGTTAACTGTGTGTTCATTCTACTATAGACTCACAGTTGCACTCTTCTCACTACAGACATATTTTCTGTGTCCATGGATCTAGACCAATATCGACTAGTTAGTCCTTCACGAGCGTCCGTAACACCAGCTGGGTCAAATTACCGTTTTACCCCTGGGTTACTTCTATTTCCTTAAGTACCAGTTCTCCTCTAAT
Source organism: Luffa aegyptiaca (assembly GCA_017139565.1). Taxonomy (NCBI): domain Eukaryota; kingdom Viridiplantae; phylum Streptophyta; class Magnoliopsida; order Cucurbitales; family Cucurbitaceae; genus Luffa; species Luffa aegyptiaca. The sequence goes on from CM029399.1 coordinate 20,564,043, forward strand.
GAACAACCTATTTGTGGTCCAACCATCAAACAGAAAACCCTCTCGTGCCATTGAGAGGGTAGGACCCTTTGTTCAAGACTCGGAGTAACCACTTAAGGGAACACTCATCTGCTTTCCTAAAGTCGGGAAGGAGTGAATTCCATCTTGTACGATTATGTTCCCAGCTCCCCATTCGGTCTTGTCCCCAAAATGGTAGGCTTATTGAGTCGGCGTATTGGCCACTCTCACCCATACAAATCAAAGGACAATCTCTCATGAGCAGGAGTCCATAATCAACTCAGGATTAAGACTAAGTTGTCTAGGTCGTCCTAGTGAAATAGAAAACCAACTAGCTAACGGTGTTATAACCAGTGGTTACTATTTCGCGGTCCGGTCTTATGCAAACTCATTGCATAGGATACCCCCACTCGCATGTCTCTTACACGAACGCGTTGGATCGCAGCGTTTGTATCAAATACAAAGTGGGTCGTATCCATAGTGTCACCAGGATAAGACACCCAGTCTTATCCCTATACTATAGACCCTTTAGGCTGTTTCTTGAACAATGATCCCATATGTCGCTACATATTGTTCAAGACTCATATTACAGCCTTGGATGTCTAGTTTATTGGATTAGGGTTATTTTTAGGCAAAGACAAATGTAAAATAACTAATAACAATTAATGGAAAAATATATCAATATTATTTCATTAATATCCGATCAACAGTTACATTCACTATCTACGAGTTTTAGGGCATAAAACCCAACAATATCTAGACAACATCTTGTCTATATATGATGCTTGAGACAGGGCTAACGTTCTGTTTTTACGATTCCTGATAATTTGAATCCCTAGAACATACTGAGCTTCACCCAAATCTTTCATTTGGAACTCAGTCGATAGCCATTTTTTAATGTCAGCTAGATATTCCACATCATTCCCAATGAGTAAAATATCATCTACATACAACACCAGAAAAGCTACTGAACTGTTGATAATCCTTTTGTAAACACAAGGTTCATCAACGTTCTGGTCAAAGCCATAAGATTTGACAGCAGTGTCAAACCTTATATTCCAAGATCTGAAAGCTTGCTTCAACCCATAAATGGATCGTCTAAGCTTGCAAACATTTTGCTCCTGATTTGAGCAATGAACCCCTCTGGTTGAGACATAAAGATGTTCTCATCAAGATTGTCATTCAGAAAAGCAGTCTTGACGTCCATTTCCCAAATCTCATAATCATAAAACGTGGCAATGGACAAGAGAATCCTTATTGACTTTAACATGGCAACTGGGGAGAAGGTTTCCTCGTAGTCCACCCCCTCCATTTGGGTATAACCCCTTGCCACCAGTCGAGCTTTGAAAGTCTGCACTTTCCCAGCTGCGTCTCGTTTTCTCTTGTAGATCCATTTGCACCCTATGGGTTTAACCCCTTCAGGTAGGTCTACAAGATCCCAGACTTGATTGAAGTACATAGACTCCATCTCTAGGTCCATAGCTTTGACCCACTGGTCATGGTCCACATCATTCATTGTCTGTCTAAAGGTCAATGGATCCTCAACCCCATCATCAGGTATGACAGTTGGAATTTCTGCTAAACCCAGATAGCGTTCAGGTTGAATAACAACCCTCCCACTACGTCGAGGCATTCTCAACTCTTGAGAAGGATGGGCTTGACCAGATGTACTAGGCTCATCAACAACTCTTGTTGAAGGTCCAGCCTCTGAACTGGGCTCATCAACAACTCTTGTTGAAGGTCCAGTCTCATCAACAACTCTTGTTGATTCATTTGTAGCTTTACCAGAAAGTTCACTTAACACAATTTTACTGCGTGGTACGTGTTCTTTAAAGTGGTCTTCTTCCAAGAAAGTAGCATTTGTCGATACAAACACTTTATTTTTTTTGGATCGAAGAAGTATCCACCTCTTGTTTCTTTTGGGTAGCCTACGAATAGGCATAATTTTGAACGTGAATCCAACTTCTTTGGGTTTGCTACTAACACATGTGCATGGCAGCCCCAAATTCTAAAATGACGTAAACTAGCTTTACGCCCTTTCCAGAGCTCAAATGGTGTTTCAGAAACACTCTTTGAGGGAACATCATTCAAAATATAAACTGCAGTCTCTACTGCATAACCCCAAAAAGAACTAGGCAACTGAGCATAGCTCATCATAGATCGAACCATGTCTAACAAGGTTCTGTTTCTCCTTTCAGATACACCATTCTGCTGAGGTGTACTTGGTGCTGAGAGTTGGGACGAGATTCCATGTTCTATCAAATAGTTTTAGAATTTTAAGTCCAAATACTCTCCACCTCGATCAGATCGAAGTGTTTTAATGGTCTTACCTAACAAGTTCTCAACTTCAGTCCTGTACTCCTTGAACTTTTTAAGGGCTTCAGACTTATGACTCATTAGGTATAAATAACCATACCTTGAATAATCATCTATAAAAGAGATGAAATATTCATACCCTCCTCGAGCTCTTACATTCATTGGACCACAGAGATCCGTATGTACGAGTTCTAAGGGCTCCTTGGCACGATAACCTTTTCCAGTAAAAGGTCGTTTGGTCATCTTACCTTCGAGACATGACTCACATGGAGGTAAAGTACCATCTTCTAACTGGCTTAGAAGTCCGTTCTTAACCAATCTCCCAATCCTATTGAGATTTATGTGGCCAAGTCTCAAGTGCCAAAGATAGGTACTTTAAGAAACTTTTTGCCTTTTTGGTTTAGTCTCAGCTGTTTTAAACATTTCATTGTTCAAAATAGCCCTAGACTCTATTGGTCTTAAAACATACAAATTGCTCTCCATTTTTACAGAACAGATATCAATACCCCTTTTAGTAATGAAAGCTTCATTCACAGAAAAGGACACTGAATATCCTTGTTCTAGCAAACAAGAAACAGAAATCAAATTTCTTTTTATTTTGGGAACTATATATACATTATCTAATAACATATAGTGTTCCCTGGAGAAGAACATTTTAATATCTCCCACTGCTTTAGCTGAAAGGAGCTCCCCAGTCCCAACTCTGAGAGTCATTTCCCCAACATCCAACTGTTGCCAGGAGCTCATTCCCTCAAAGGAAGAGCATACGTGATGAGTGGCACCTGAATCTAGGATCCAGGCTATATCATCATTTTCCACTATACACGTTTCAATGATCAATAAATCAAATTTATTTTCATTGAGATGTGCTAAGCAGTCTATGTCATATTCATCATGAACAATTTCGGATAAATTAGACATATGGGCTTGAGGACCGTCCTCAGTTAAGACCAATTCCACGCATTTAGTGTTTAAGTTCATTTTCTTAGTTGTATTAGAAATACCAGTTTTGTAGTTGGCGTTATTCGAGGCATACAAAGAACGTTTCATTGCTGAGAACAAACAAATTAACTTAATAAGTATTGTTGCATTAACCCATTACACAAAATAATATTATTATTTTAATCCAATCAATTTAGCAAAAGTATTGATCGACCCATAGAATAAACATTCATTTTGCAACGATACTTCAGAGGTTTAGAACAACAGCTACCGTAGGGTAGTCAGCTACACCTCCTCTGAATTGAGACAATCTCAGCCAATCCCTATTCCTGGAATAACTCATATTCCAATAGTTCTTAGCTACCGTTTTTTCGGTCAGGAAATTATTAACACCTTAACAATTTCCCGTAAGTGTGACCCTCCGTTTTTCAGATTTCAGAGGTCGGCCCCAACAATGCTACTGTAGGGAAAGTCAAAGTTGGAAATGGACCTAAGAAACCCTATCCATTTCTGGAGTTTGCGTTGTTCCGACTCCCATGATCAAGCCCTCCGTAGGGTGATCGCTCCCAGGGCGACTCGCAGGCAGATCATGGGGATCTCACGGTGCAACCTAATGGAGGAGACCGTAGGATACGTTGACACATGTCCTGCTCCCACTTACTATAAAATACTCCCTCATTCACCTTGATATTAATCCATGCAAATACCATCCGTAGGGGGTCACTCCCAGGGTGACTCGAGGCCAAGCATGAACCTCACATTGTGAGCTTTTGAGGACGTGAGAGTAAAACTTGATTTATGAAAATCTTGTTTTGATATATTTCCTCCCACTAAGTATTTTTATAATTATAGGGTCTATTACTTAGGTAAATTTCGGCTAAGTGAATCTATCTAAGTCTATGCCTGTATATAACTTTTATATATATAGGTATTTTTTCTGATGTCTAGGTGAATTAAACACTTTTAATTAACTAGAGACATTGCATGCTAATATAACTATGGTTAATTCAACTCAAGTTCCAGCTCAGTTCCCAGGTAGCAGGTGTTCCGTAAACCGTCATCTTAAGTACCTCCAGCCTTAGACAGAACTTTACTGGTAGAGTTCCCTTATAACCAATAGTTATAATAAATATTTACTCTAAAGATCTAGGTGAATTAAACTCTTTTAATTGACCTAGTGATATTGAATGCTAACATAACTATGGTTAATTCAACTCAAGTTCCGAGTCAGTTCCCAGGTAGCAGGTGTTCCATAAACCGTCATCTTAAGTACCTCCAGCCTTAGACAGAACTTTATCGGGAGAGTTCCCTTATAACCATAGTAATGTAAACTCTTTACTCTAAAGATCTAGGTGAATTAAACTCTTTTAATAAACCTAGTGACATTGCATGCTAACATTTAGCTATGATTAATTCAACTCCGGTATTCTAGATTAGTTCCCAGGTAGGAGGTGTTTCGTAAACCGTCATCTTAAGTACCCCCAGCCTTAGACAAAACTTAACCGGTAGAGTTCCCTTATAATCATAGTAATGTTTTTCCTACTTAGTCAATTAAAACTATTTTTAATTCTAAGTAAGAAAATAATTCTAATCATATTAGAATTATAATGAGCTTAGGTCTAATTAATTTTAAATATTTTAAAATTAATTCATTTTAACCTAAGGTCCTATGTTTGCATGCAACTCTTTGTTATAGGATGACGGTTTCTAATCAATTTTATAACTTATTATAAAATTTTAATGATTAGCCCTATAACATGTTTCTATGGTGTTGGAAAAAAAACAATCATATTCTAATTATTAAACACCATATTATTATGACGTCGATAACGAAAATATAACGATTATATTAATCTAAGGTGGTGTCATGCTTCATGCAATTTCAATTTCATTTAATTAATATCGATTATATTAATTAAATATCCATGAAATTAAATTACATGAAATTTGACATTAATATAATATAACTCTTATATTAATCTAATTAATATCATGCTCAATGCTATTCCATTTTCATTTAATTAATATAACATTTTATATTAAATCATACATGAAAACAAGCATTGATATATATATTGATTATTTTCATTCATAATATAGCTAATTATATTAATTCTCATGAAAATAATCCTAAGCATGCATGCTACATTAATTAAATATAACAATTATATTTAGCTAAATAAATGTCATGCATCATGCTTCACCAATTTCATATATTTAATATAACAATTATACTAAATAACTCATGAAATTAAATTCATGGATAATTACCATACATTATAACAATTATAACATAAATATGCATGAAAACATGCTTAACCTATGGTGGGAATTTAAGCTATATGACATCCATAAAGCAAATAAATAGCAATTGAACCGGTTAATTTTGGCCCCTAGGATAAAATAAAGCATAAATTACAATAATTATAGCTAAATTCTATCCTAAAAGTCCTTCTGTAGCTCCAAATACTGGTTTAGACCGCCCGAACCGACCCGAACCACTTTGAACCAGCTACGAAAACCACGAACCGAGCCAAATTCTAGCTGAACGGAACCAAATCGGTCCCAGCCCAGCCAGACCGCATGAACCAAACCGCCTAACCACCTTGAACCGTCCTGTTGCGAATCCCTAACGCGTGCTGTAATCGTGACACCGTCGCGATTTCTCCGATTTTTATCTCATAAAAAACCTATTCTAGACCCGGACTTACATAGGACTCGATTTTACATAAAATACCCGAAACACCGGGCCCTTACATGATCAAATCACATAAAAACAGTAAAATCTATGGCCATAAAATTAACCTAAACAGTTCAATGCAAACCATACATACATTATGTATTAATAAATCCCACCAATAGCCAATGCAAATTTTAGAGAAACAAAATTAGATCTACTATCGGCTCTGATACCAATTGTAGGATTGGAATTCCGTAATTCCGTAAAGCGGCGGAAGCGTGATTGGGACCGATTCGTAATTAATTTTGTTTAATCTAAAATACCAATACATTGGCAATAATATTAGAACTATTCTAAATATATATTAAGGCTAAGCATACAAAAATATTAGATCTAAATCTAATTTATAGAGTAACAAATTACTTACTCTCGTTGACGACTCAGATTAAATTCACCAACTGCTTGTGAATTAATCACGAACTAGTGCGAACACCACCACTATGGCTACACCGGTATGACTCTGAGACTTCTAGAGGCAGGAGACTTGTGGGAACCTTTGGGAGAATTCTCTGAGAGTAGGAGAATGAATGAGATGCCTTTCACCCCACCCCAGGGGTCCTATATATAGTAAAGGTCAAGACATTTTTCCTAATAGGAAAAGGTCTTTAATTTTAATAAATAATTAATTAATTCCATAATTAATTAATTTCCCTAATTAAATATCATATATTTAATCTTAGGGATTTTATTAAAATTAAAATTAATATGAATCCAATTCATATTAAATTTATTTGAACTCTTTCAAATATTTTATTTCCTAATAGGAAAAGGTCTCTAATTTTAATAAATAATTAATTAATTCCATAATTAATTAATTTACCCAATTAAATATCATATATTTAATCTTAGGGATTTTATTAAAATTAAAATTAATACGAATCCAATTCATATTAAATTTATTTGAACTCTTTCAAATATTTTCTCTCAAGAATTAAAATTTGAAATTAATTCAAAAATTATATTATAAAGTTTCATAAAATTAATATTATAATGCATCAATATACATCATACGATTCCCCAAATAAATTGAACACTTTCAATTTACAATTTATACTTAATTGCCTCAAGTCTCTTTACGAGCTACCAGTGGGACCTAATGGACCTACAGATCAGAAGCTCCAACGATACGAGACTAATTGGCCAAACTCATTGACCAAGTTTAGTCAACATTCGTTAACTGTGGGTCACTCCACTAAAGACCCACAATTGCACTCTTCTCACCGTAGAATATTTCTGTGTCCATGGATATCGACCAAGCAGCAAGTTAATGTTGGGTTTTATGCCCTAAAACTCGTAGATAGTAGATGTAAACAAATTGTATACTTGTTTCAATAAAGTGTTATTGAGTTTCTACAATAAAGTGTTATTGTTAAATATTGCACAATTTGACCCAAATCCAATAAACTAAGATCCAAGGTTGTTTATATGTAACTTGAACTAGTATGTGGGGACATACGGGGATCGGTGTTCAAGTAAAAACCTAAAAGATCTATAGTATAGGGATAAGGATGGGTACCTTATCCTGATAACACTATGTGATACGGCCCACTTTGTATTCGATACAGACGTATTGATCCAAGGCGTCCATGTAGGAGACATGCGAGCGGGGGTATCCTATGCAATGAGTTTGCATAAGACCGGACCACGAAATAGTCAACCATTAGTTATAACACCGTTAACTAGTTAGGTTACTGTTTCAATACGATGACCTAGGTAACTCAGTCTTAATCCTGAGTGTGTCATGAACTCCTTCTCATGAGGGATTGTCCTTTGATTAGCATGGGTGAGAGTGGCCAATACGCCGACTCAATATGCCTTCCTTTTTGGGGACAAGACCGAGTGGGAGGCTGGGGACATGACAACACAAGAAGAAATTCACTCCTTCCAGCTTCTAGGAGAAGTAGATCAGTGTTCCCTTAAGTGGTGACTCCGGGACTTGAACAAAGGGATCCCGCCCTCTCACTGGCCCGAGAGGGACTTTCTGTTTAATGGTTGGACCATAAACAGGTTGTTCATTAGAGGAGCACTGGTACTTAAGGAGACAGATGTAACACAGGGGTAAAACGGTAATTTGACCCAGCTGTGATTACGGACACTCGTGAAGGATTGACTTACCAGCATAGGTCTACATCCATGGACACAGAAATGTTCTACAGTGAGAAGAGTTCAGCTGTGGGTCTTTAGTGGAATGACCCACAGTTAATGAATATTGGTTAACCTGATTAATGAGTTTAATCTATTAACCTCATATCATTGGAGCTTCTGATCTGTAGGTCCATTAGGTCCCCCTGCTAGCTCGTAAAGAGTAATTAGGAACAAATATATCTTGAGAGAATTTGAATAGTTCAAATTCATATTGGGAAATTAAGTTAATTGTATGAGATACAAATTAATATAATGTATAGTGATGCATTAAAATATAAAGTCTAATTTGAGATTAAACTTTATTATATTGAGAGATTGATATATTTGAAAGAGTTCAAATATATGTCTAATTAAATATATGGTATTTAATTAGAAGATGAATTAATTAATTATGAATTAATTAATTATTCAATTTAGTTTAAATTAAATGAAATTTAATTAAACTATAGTCTATGAGAGAAATAAATATCTGAAGAAGTTCAAATATTAATATGAATTTGATTCATATTAAATTTATAGGATATAAGAGAATTTGAAGGAGTTCAAATTTTAATATGAATTTGATTCATATTATAGAATTAATTAATTGAAGGCCTGAAATTAAATATATGATATTTAATTAGGTAATTAATTAATTAACTAATAGAAGGTCTGAAATTAAATATATGATATTTAATTTGGTGATTGATTAATTAAAGAATTAATTAATTGGAAATTAATCAATTATGGAAATGATTAATCACTTATGGAAGTAATTAATCATTTATGGAAATGATTTAATCACTTATGGAAGTGATCAATCATTTATGGAAAAGATTAATCAATTGTGGAATTGATTGGTCATGGCATTGATTAATTATGGAAAAGATTAAATCAGTTATGGAAATAATTGATTTTAAATGAATATTTTATTCATGGCCTTTCTCCTATAAATATAACACTAAACTTAGGGTTTAGAAAACACACAACTTATGGCCACTATAAGGTCCTCTCATATTCTCTCAACTCAAGAACTCTAGGGAGAATTTTCTCTCTAGAGTTTTTCCCATTCAAGATTAGGTAGTCCCACAACTACATTCCTAATCTCAGAGTTATAGCGGGAAAGATCAATTGGTGGTGTCCCAATTGTTGACGCTCGGTCCAAAATCAAGAAAAGCGTTGAAGTATTCAGAGTCGTCAACGGAGGTATGTTTTTCACCGCTTAACCTTTTGCCAATGTATTGATATTTTGTAGAACAAAAATTAATTTACGAACGGTCCAATTGCTTCCGCTGTAACGGAATTGGGAATTCCAAATCCTTCAGTCAATCCTTCACGTGTGTTCGTAACACCAGCTAGGTCAAATTACCGTTTTACCCCTAGGTTACCTCTGGTTCCTTAAGTACCACTGATTCCTCTAATGAACAAATTGTTTAGGTTTCAACCACTAAACAGGAGTTCCTCTCGAGCTAGGAGAGGACGACGCGCCTTTGTTCAAGCCCTGGAATCAGCCCTTAAGGGAAGACACATCTACTTACCCCAATAGGGGAAGAAGTGAATTCCATCTTGTACTGTTATGTTCCCAGCCCCCATTCGGTCTTGCCCCTGAAATGGTAGGATTATTGAGTTGGCGAACTGGCCACTCTCACCCATACAAATCTAAGGACGATCCCTCCTGAAAGGGGTTCATAACAGACTCAGGATTGAGATTGAGTTACCTAGGTCATCCTATTGAAATAGAAACCTAAACTAGTTAACGGCGTTACATCTAGTGGTTACTATTTCGCAGTCCGGTCTTATGCAAACTCATTGCATAGGATACCCCCACCCGCATGTTTCCTACATGGATGCTTTGGATCATTGCATCTGTATCGAATACAAGGTGGGTCGTATCACATAGTGTCACCAGGATAAGGTACCCAACCTTATCCCTATACTATAAACCTTTTAGGTTGTTACTTAGACACTGATCCCCGTATGTCCCCACATACTAGTCCAAGTTTCATTTAAACAACCTTGGATCTTAGTTTATTGGATTTAGGGTTTATTAATGCAAACTCGATTATTCAATAACCAAATTACTGAATTACTCAAATAACACTTTATTGAGATCGATTAATTTGTTTCATTTACTATCTACGAGTTTTAGGGCATAAAACCCAACAACCTCGACTTTCATGACTTCTTCCGTGAAGGACAGGTCGACTTGGTCGATCAATTCTTCCAAGTCTTGTTCTTCAGGGTCCTTCGACTTCTACAGGTCTCCCTGAGGATTTTCGAGCTCCTTTAGTGTGTTCAGAAACCCAGTCTTCCAAGGGCGATTGTCCTTCTTGGCCTCGGCCTCGGCAGCCCTAGCTTCAGCTTCAGCAGCTCTGGCCTCGGACTCGGCAGTTTTGGCCATTCTGCGCTTCACTTCAATAAGGTTCCTCAAGTCTGTTCTACGACTGGTACTTGGTTTTGGGCTCCTCAAAACTGTGCGCTCTGCATGCTTCAGCCCCTGACCTTGCTGGTCGTGTTGTTGGTCTCTTTTCCCTTCGATCTTGTATCCGACTCATCCACGTACTCGACTGGCTCCTTCCCTTTCTTCAGGTCTCTAATCAATCCCCCCTTGTGGAGTTTGGTGTTAGGACCAGGTTTATCCAAGATTTGAATTATCTTGGACAAACTCCGATCCATGCCCCTTACCTTATCCTCAAAGGCGGCGATTTTAGCGTTAGCTTCCTCTCGTCGGCCTCGGCTCCTTGGCCTCTTCTCCTCGGCCTCGGCTCCTTGGCCTGTTCATCTCGGTGACCTCTGCGTGTTATCATCTTGTCGTGATTTCTGCGGTTGAAGGTTATTTTTTGAACTTTCTAGGTTTGGATTCTGGTTTCCCTTTTCCATCCCCTTGCTCATTAGGTGACCGATGTGCAGATTTAGCAAGCTTTCTTCCCCATAGATGGTGCCAACTGTTGATGGTCAAATTTGATCGGGAAGAACTCACCTGACCTTCACGTGCCACCAACGATAAATTTGTTTGATAGGGGAGAAGACGTGGCCTGCAAGACAGAAAACCTACACACCGGTGTGGTGCTTGCTACACCGCCTCCGATGCTTAAGTCAGAAAATGGAAAGAGGAGGGCAAGAGAGCAAGAGAGAGAGTAGAGAATAGAGTTCGGGATCCCTTCTTTAGTGGCGAAGAGGGTTTTAAATACCTGCTCATGCTCCTAGGGTTTTTAGGAATTTAGAGGCGTTTCGGGACAAACCAGGAAGAACCGGGGCGACCAGAGGCAGTAGGGACCAACAGAGGCGACCGAGCTTGACCCGCGCAAGCGGGCCGAATGGTCGGTTTTCTGGTCTTATCCCTGTCATGTTGTCCTCGTCAGCTCCTTGTGCATTAGAGTGGTTCAAAATTACCTATAACACCATAGCTTAATTCTCTTTAGATAAATCGAAAGGTGATATCTTATATTTCATTAAAGAAAAAGGGAAACATAAAAAAATAAAGGGAAAAATACACTTTTGGTCCCTGAGGTTTGGGTTAAGTGACACTTTGGTCCCTGAGTTTTCAAACTAAAAAAAATACCCCTGAGGTTTGAGATAAGGAGCACTTTGGTCCCTGCCGTCAATTTTTCTGTTAACTTTTAACAGTTGCTGTCGTGACACTATTATTTTAATATAAAAAATTATTTATTTTTTATTTTTTTAAATAAAAAATATTAAAAAAAAATATTAATATTTTATTGTTTTTTTAATTCTTTCTCTCTTTCTCTCTCATCTTCTTCTTCTTCTTCTCCATCTTCTCCCTCCTTCTTCTTCTTCTTCCTATGCCCGGCGACCGGCAGCCACCGCTCGCCGCCGTCGGCCGCCGGCGACTGAATTTTTTTTTTCTCTTCTTTCTTCTTCTCTTCTTTTTCTTCACTGATTTTTTTTTAAAAAAAAGAATTAAAAAAAAGAAAGGGGAGGGAGGAGGGACCTCCCTCCTCCGTGTCCGACGCCGGAAACGAAGGAGGGACCTCCCTCCTCCCTCCCCTTTCTTTTTTTTTATTCTTTTGTTTTAAAAAAAAATTAGTGAAGAAAAAGAAGAGAAAAAAAAATTCAGTCGTCGACGGCGGTGGCCGCCAGTCGCCGGATATAGGAAGAAGAAGAAGAAGGAGGGAGGAGATGGAGAAGATGGAGAAGGAGAAGAAGATGAGAGAGAAAGGGAGAAAGAATAAAAAAATAAAAAAATATTAATATTTTATTTTTTTAATATTTTTATTTAAAAAAATAAAAAAATAATTCTTTATATTAAAATAATAGTGCCACGTCAGCAACCATTAGAAGTTAACAGAAAAATTGACGGCAGGGACCAAAGTGCTCCTTATCTCAAACCTCATGGATATTTTTGTTGAGCTTGAAAACTCAGGGACCAAAGTGTCACTTAACCCAAACCTCAAGGACCAAAAGTGTATTTTTCCCAAAAATAAAATAAAATAAAATAAACTTACTAGAATTTTCTAAAATGATAGGTAATTTCTTCAAAACTCAAATATTATTTATGCAACACTTTTAATAAATTTGTCAAAATGAGCCTAGCTCAGTGGTAATTGACATGTACTCTCGACCAAGAGGTCAGAAGTTCGTATTTCCCACTCAAATGTTGTTGAACTAAAAAATAAAAAAAATAAGAAAATAAAAAAACTCTTTTAACAACATTAAAATATGTACACTTTTTAAATCAAAGGAAACTATAGATATATATTTTTCTCAAATAAAATTATTTTATTTAAAATAGACAATTTTTCTTATCTCTAAAAAGAATCAATCAATTATTGGGTCTTGTTCTTGAAAATACATAATTGTGCTATTTTTTTTTCTTTTTTATTGCAGGTAAGAAATTTGATGAGAAAATAAAATTGATGAAACGATGTACATTAAATTCATAACTTTTTAACCCCTAAAACTTAAAAGGATCAAGACTTAGAGATCATGAAACAAAATTTCCAAGACCTATTAAACTTAGTATAGTGATTAGATAAACTCTCAACTAAAATTTAAAAATATGCATAGTTAAAGAAAATGAACTAAAAATATTAAACTTTTATTTTAACTCCAAAAGCTTTCAAGTTTTAGGTTAATGATAGTGCTTTGATCCATTTAAATTTTCGAAATGTCATTTCATGTCTGTTTTATGATAATAGTTTAAGTATCCAATTGTAATAAATTAAAAATAGCATCTAAAATTTGAAAGGTGAGCATTAGCCAATCTAGATAATATAACTAATTAAGATATATGCACTCGTCTAAAAGATTAGAAGTTTGAATTATCTTATCCATTTTGTTCAACTATACAAAAGGCACAAAATATATATATATATATATATATATATATATATATATATATATATATATTTTGAAAAAAGAAATAAGAAGTATAGGAAAAAGAACAAATCTATAAATTATAATACAAATTTGCCCATGTTGTGAAATATTTATTTATTTTCTATGAAATGGGATGAAAATATAACTTTGAAAAAATAAAAATAAAATAAAATAATTCACCCAACTATGAAAAAGAAATGAAATCCGAAGATTTTTAATCACTGGATTGCAAATAAAAGAAAGTTTATTAAAATCATGCTCCAATTACAATTTTAGTCCCTCAATTTTGAGGGTTGTGTCAAAACTCATTTAAAAAATCTATCTTTTTTATTTAATAAAAAATTCATGTGGTTTTTGGTTTTTGAAAATTATACTTGTTTTCTATCTTTGTTAACGAAACATTTGAATTCTTAACCAAATTCCAAATTTCAAAAACCTATTTTTGAAAACTCTTTTTTTTCAAAACTTTACTTGGTTTTTTAAAATATGAGATGAACGTATATAATAAAAGAAAGAAACTTATAAGCGAAAGAAGTGTTTATAAACTTAATTTTCAAAAACCAAATGATTATGAAACGCAACCTAATATTTCTTAACTTTATAATCTCAAGCTTCATAATCTTGAATTCATTAAAATCATGAATCAAACATCTTTAAATTACTCTCATGCCCCTTTTGTTTGGAAGCCTAAAAAATTTCATCTATAAACTCTATAATTCAACCTCTCTCTCACACTAGGCTCTTCTCTTTTCTAAACTTAATATATTTTTTTTATAATTCAAATCTATGTCCCCTTCTTTTTGGTAAATTGTGAAAAAACAATGGGAATCTAAGACTAATGGATTAGAAAGAACAAATTTGAACCAATAAGAGCATAATTTAACTGACATAAAATTTATATGTCCCTTGACCCAGAAGTAAAAGGTCCAAATCCGTCATTCCATATATGGTAGAAAAAAAAAAGTTTGAACCACATTTTGTGACTAATGCAAGAGGGTGAAAGGGAACATATAGGAGGTTGGGATATTTAATATTTATCTATACTATATTAAAAAGTGAGGATGTTGGAAAAACATTTTTAGACATATTTGTCCCTTCTTTAACTTTCTAATTTACAAAATATGCCATTGATAATAAATTATACAAATAAAATTAATTAATTAATAATTAATTATCAATAATAAGTATATAGAATTTTTTTTAAACTAATAATTATATAGAATTTTAAAGGTTGGAATGCGAAAGGGTTTTCCTATTTATAAAATATGTCATTGATAATAAATTATAAAAATAAAATTAATTAATTAATAATTAATTATCAATAATGAGTATATAGAATCTTAAAGGTTGGAATGTAAAAGGGTTTTCCTACAACTTAAAATATTTTATTTCTTTAATTTAATTCAAAAAGAAAATCTAAAAGTTTTAGAATTCAAAAGGTTTTGTAACTTCTCACATTCTACCACTATAAAAATGAGTTTTCTTTCACCATTTTTTCACCAACACCTAGAGTTTCATTTTTTCTTTATTCTTTATTGGTGTTCCCTCAATGCTCTCAAACGCTCCTCAATCTTCAAAAGATCTCAAGATGTTGGTGTTACATTCAAGGAGCAAGGGAAGAGATGCATGTGTATCTATTCTAGACCCTAGGCTTGCAATATTACAACTCAACTTTGATGAAGTTTGTCTATCACAAGTGAGAAGTCTATTTGAAGAAATCAGTGTATAGCTAAGATGTTGAATTTTTTTTACTGTTTATTCTATTTTTTTATAATTATAATGAAGATCTTGCATTCTTTTTTACTGTTTATTTTTTTTTTTTTATTGTTCTTTTATAAGTAAGTGTATTATTATTTTTATTTACAATATGTGTTGAAAAATAAAAGTTTATTGATTAATTGCAAACTTATGTTTCTTTTAATTTGTTAAGAAAATAATCATCTAACCTAATGTCTCAAGAAATTTTTAATTAACTACTATAACAATAATACATTAATTAAAAAAATGTTTTCACTATCTTATGTAAGAAATGATTTCCATAATTTGTTATTATTATTTTTTTTTTTTTTGAGTTCCATAATTTCTTTTTACTTGGAAGCATATAAAAATGAAGAAATAAAATAAAGGAAACCATAACCACAAAACTATTAATAAATTATTCTAATAAATTTTTCACTCACATCTCACATTTCCATAAAATCTCTCCCACTACCTCCATAAAATCTCTCTCCCACTAGCTTAATTACAAATTGTTAATTATTAAAATATTTATCAATAATAAATAAATAATCATCAACCATAATAATTATATACTACTAAAAAACAATAATAAATCTATGGAATCTAAAAGGTTAGAATACACAAAAAAAAAAAAAAAAAAATGTTTTCATTTATTTCTCAAAAATTTAATAATTTTGACTAAAAATAATGAATAATAGAATTTCAAAAGTTTGGAATTCTAAAAGATTTGTAACACTTATAACATTTACTACTATAATAATTTTTTTAAAAAAAATTATTCCTTCATTTTTTCAACAATGTTATGAGCTCCATTTTTTTTTTTTCTTTATTTTTAGTTATCTCTAATTCCCTTCCTCCCAAGAGTCTCCTCTAATATTAAAATCAAATATAAAAATACCATATATAAGTTGATGGGATGCATATATCAAATATGCATCCCAATTTGCCGTTTGGAACTTGGAAGGTTCTAATTCCAATTTGATGATGTAATTTTTTTTTTAAAAAAAAAAACTAGCAAGCAATTTTCAAGAATGTGTATAGAGTGAGGTTTGATTTTTTTTTTTAACTATTTTTAATTTTTATTTTATACTTATTATAGTTTTTTTTTTATTTTTAATATATTTTTATTATCATATATATTTTTTTTATTTAAAATGTTTGTACATGTTTTATTATTACTTTTTTAGAAAAAATTAAATTATTAATAAAATTATAAATTATATCATATTATATTAGTAATTAATCAATTGTCTGTATCTTACACAAAGTTATTTTATTAATTATAAGAAAAAATATACATAATTTGAAATATAAACGTGCATCGCACGTGCTAAATAACTAGTATATAAAGTGCCCAAATGGAGCCATCAGAAAACACACAATTCAGTGTGCTCATGAACACAAGTGTCTGTTGACAATGACTGTTTTTCCCCAAAAATTTCAAACCTTTGGATTATTCCTTTTCTTTTATGAATAGTGATCAATAAATTATATGTGGCTTATTCCTCAACACAAGACTTTGGTTATAATGTTTCAAAATTGTTATTCTTATTCACTTATTCATTAATTGTACTTTTAAACTTTTTTAATGAATTTGTATAAATAGTGTGAGTTAATTATGAGTTTTGTCCATGTATTTAGAGTTGTTAATCTTATTTAGTTATTCATTAATTCTAAGTGTTGGGTCCCTATGTTAACTTCGTCTCACTTTTAACATTTTACACAGTACGCTAACTGTATTATTTAAGAATGATGTGGTGGTTTTATTTTGAATAGGTTTAAACATTTGTTAGTGACCAGTGTTTGACCAATAGGAATCATAGTAAAGATTTATTAGACACAAAATAAAAATTCATAAACCTATTAGAAACTTTATAAGGTACAAGTACAACAACTATATAGATACAACCTTTGAATCTTTAAAGACCAATCATAAACTTTTTAAAGTATAAGATAATTTATTAGATACAACTTAAAGTTCATAACCAGACTTATTATTATTTTTTTTTTTTGATAAACAAAGGAATGCATTAAAAACCAGGAGAAAAATCGTTCAAATACATCAAATCCTCGCGAACAAGCGAGGCGATAAAAACCGGAAACTCAGGGGGCCAAAAACGCGCGCAACCTTCCAGCGTGGAAGGAGACCCCTGGTCATCGACAAAAAAACCCAGATGGCGACTGAGATCAGCACCCTCACGAGCAATGTCGTTCGCTACTCTGTTCTGCAATCTAGGGCAATACTGAAATTTGAGCACTCCCTGATATTGAGCCAAATTGTGAATGGCTCCTACACAGGCCTTCAATTCAGTAAGATCCTCTTCTTCGTTGTTAAGATTTCTGATGAGATCCAAGCAATCTGATTCCACGACGATGCTTTGCGGTCTTTCTGTCAAATTGAGCACAAAATTCAGCCCTTCCCACATGGCTTTTGCTTCAAGAACATTGATCGGCCATCTTTCTTTGACGGATTTCAGTCCTAAATCATAACCAGACTTATAATTTAACATCAGTACTCTGGTTAATATGATAATATAGTAATCAATATACTTTTGTTTTAGATAATCATTAGCAATGGATCTAAATATTGTTTTAGAATAATCGAAGTAAATACCGAATGTCATCTATAATCGTAATGATCACTAATTGGTGTGTCTTGCTTCTTTCTATATTTATGGTCTATTTTTGGCCACTAGTTATATATTGTCATCTTATATTTAGAGATATTATGATACTTGGATGATCATCTTTAATTGAAATATCATTTTTAAGTTATGATAATAGTCATTATAAATGATGATGACCCAATCAACTATCATTTAGTGGAGTTTGTGAGTTTCGATGATCTTTGTGGAGTTTAGTCCGGAATACATTTTAGTTTAAGTGTTTTTCAAGAATACATTTTTTTAAAAACATTTTATATAAAAAATTGTTAATTTAAACACTCATACGTTTGGTTACATTTGCTCATCAGTATTTTATACACAAGTTATTATATACTTAAAAAACTCTTTTTAAAAAACTTGCTTTCAAGTATTTATCTCGAAATGGTTTATTTTTCAATCTCATTTTTTAAGTTGTCAACACACTAGATTTTTTTCCAAATGATTTTTTTTTTCAAAATTAAACACCTGAAAAGTTAAACGAAACATTCCCTTCAAGTGGGTACCATATGTGATGGAAATGTAGAGTAGATGTGGATTTGAAAAATGATAGGGCCAAACAAAATTGAGAGAAGATGATAACTATTCTACATGAAAATGACATCATTTTAATTTCAATACACAAGTTGACTACTCTACCAATTGTTACACATGTTGTTGGCTCTATCTCTTCAACCATACAAATAAGTCCTAAATTATATAAAACGGCGCCGTTTTTCAATTAATGGATCAAACAACAATAGTAATAGTATTTTTTTTATAAAAAAAAAAAAAACAATGGTAATAGTACTATCAAAGTTCAACATATTGTTATAAGAGATTAGATAATAATTATAAATATTTTTTATAGTTGAACTACATGTGAGAGTGGAAGTCGAACTTTTGACCTCTTAATCAAGGATATACGTCTTAACCAATTTAACTATACTCTCAAGTAAGTCAAGGTTGTTTTTTTTTCTTCATCGAGCAATCTTTTAATAATTTAGTAAGATATGTTAACCATTTTTTTATCAAAAAAAAATTAAGAAGAATAATAATAATAAGGAAAAATATCTTTTTAGTCCTTGAGCTTTTGAAGAATATGTGCAATTGGTCCTTGAGTTTTCAAAATGAACCCATTTAGTTCCTGAGTTTTGAGAAATAGCTTTAAAAGGTCCTTAAAGTTTTCAAAATGAATATTTTTAAATGAATATTTTTCTATTGAATTTTTTTTAATTAAAAAATAAAAATATTAATTTAAAAAAGTTGAGAAATAATACGAAGGACCTATTAAACCTATTTTTCAAAACTCATGGACTAAAAATGTCTATTTTGAAAACTTAGAGACATTTTAAACCTATTTCTCAAAAATGAGGAACTAAAAAGGGTTTTTTGAAAACTCAGGGACCAAACACACATATTCTTCAAAACTCATAGACCAAAAAAGATATTTTTCCCTAATAATAACGTTTTATAATGGGTAGCTTGTATATATATATTGATTAAACTTCTTTTATATAGTAAAATTGATACAGCCCTCAACTATCATATAATATCTAAAAAGCAATATCAAACATATTTTTAATCTAAAGTCATATTTGTCAAAGTAAGTTTGGTTATATGTTTCAATCTAAAAATCTCTCTTTGCTTTGATGAGTTTCTTGAATGAGACAAAACCAAATACAAAAGATAGATTGATGGCCCTATTTCATCCTATGAAGGCCACAAACATTACCAATCAAGATTTTGACTTTTTTTAAGTTTTTTTTTTTTTTTTCACATGATTCTCAATTTGTATATATATCACATATTTTATCTATTTTCGTTTGTAGGTGTAGGCCGGTTTGGTTTAATTTAATTTTTAATAGGAAGTTTATTGTTTTATTTTGGTACTCACACTCTCATTTTTATTGTATATTGATCTTTAAAATTTCAAACGTTTTATATTTTGATTTTTACATTTTGTAAACAAAATTATTTTTGTCTTATTTTTTTTTTTTTTATCTATTTTAGTGATTATGAATATTTATTAAATGGTTAAAAGGAAAAAGAGCTTAAAATAAAAAATTAAAAAAAAAGAAGCAAAATTTAAAGTTTAGAGATAAAATAAAGCATTTGAATATAAAAAGAAATCAGTTAGCTCCGTTTGATAACCATTTGGTTTTTGGTTTTTGGTTTTTGAAAATTATGCTTGTTTTCTCTTAAATTTCATACTATGACTTTCATCTTAATTAAGGTTGCATTTGAATTTCTAGCCAAATTTTAGAAACAAAAATAAGTTTTTGAAAACTATATTTTTTTTTTGTTCCCAAAATTGGACTTGGTTTTTGAAAAAAAGTAGATGATTGATACTAAAACCAAGAAACTTATAGGTGGAAGTATGTGTGTATAAGCATAATTATCAAACGGGACTTTAGATTTTCCAATTAAATTTTTGTAAGTCATATAACAGAATCATTAGTGACATGTTTTTCTTCATGCATGGACAAATGTTTAAAACATATTGTAGGGTAAGTATCACATTTTGAAATGAATCTAAATCTCTATTTAATTATTAATGAAATCTAAAATTTAGAAACTAAATTAGTTTTTTTTATGCATAGTTACTGGAAAGTTTAAGGAAAAAAATGAAATTGAAATTATAATGTTTTCATCAATTGAGTTATGTTAAAGGTGGCTACATTATAAGTTAGCAAGTGGTTGGTTTACACATATTATGAAATGAATATTGAAAAATTAATTACAAAGACCAAAGAAGTTCTTTATAGGTCTAAGCGAGCTTAGCTCAGCGGTAATTGACATGTACCATCGACCATAAGGTCAGAGGTTCGAATCCTCCCACCCCCAAATGTTGATGTACTAAAAAAAAAGAGTTCTTTATAGAAAGCCCGCTTAATAACCATTTAGTTTTTTAAAACTAAGCTTGCAAACACTACTTTCACCTATTTCTTGGTTTTATTATCTACCTTCTTTCCATATTTTTAAAAACCAAGTCAAGTTTTGAAAACTAAAATAAAATTGAAATTTGTCTAGGAATTTAAATGTGTCATTAACAAAAATGAAAACGAAAATTTAAAAAAAAAAAAACAAATTTAAGTTTAAAAAATAAAAAAAAAACCAAATAATTATCAAACCAACCTAAAAAAATGGAATTTTTAATTAAATACTTAAAAGATAAGTACAAAAGTTGGTCCACACCATAATAAATTTTAATTGAAGCATACCATAGAATTGAATTTAAAATTAACAGCCGTAGAACTTTGACCAGGCTACCTCAACAAAGATCCCTACCTTTTTTCTTTTTTCTTGTATATACAGCTGGCAGCCCAGGGTCCGTTTGGTAACGTTCTCGTTTCTTGTTTCTTGTTTCCAATTTTATTAAGGAATCTAAGCATTTAATAACTATGTATATTTCTTGTTTCTCATTTTTTAGAAACACTCCCAAAATTTGTATAGAACTTTTGGGAACAACTAAAACTAGTTTCTCCTTTTTTGTTCTTGTTTCCAATTTTTTTCAAACATAAATAAGAATATAGGTTTATTATTATTGAATGTATAAGTGTTAGGGTCATGAAATTTTATTTTTCTTTATTAAAAATGAAGAAACGGAAACAAGAAACGAGAACGTTACCAAACGGGTCCCCAATGTTTAGTTTTTATCAAAAACAAACAAACAAAACCAATAAATAAATAATGCGGCGTATCTTTTTTTTTTCTTTTTTTTTTTTTTTTGAATATGTGGCGTATCTATTTTTAAAATAATGAAATTTGAAATGTTCATGTTATTTTTTTTAGTATGCTGAATATAATATATCATTTGGTCTTCTAAATACTTATTCAAGCAAACCAATATACATATATATATATAATCATTCAATCTTCTAATACATATCATTCTTCAATTTTACTTGAATTCTAAAATTTTACAAATTAAAAACATGCACACCGGTGTAGTGCTTGCCACACCGTTTCTGATGCTTGAGTCAGAAAGCAAAAGGAGGAGAGTAAGAGGAGAGCGTAGAGAATAGGGTTTGAGATCCCTTCTTCAGTCACGAAGAGTGGTTTAAATACATGTTCCTCCTCTAGGGTTTCTAGGCGTTCGGAGGCGATCCAGAGCTGAACCGAGTAGAACCGAGGCGGCTAGGGGCAGCAGGGACCGAACGGAGGCAGAAGGACTCGGTCCACGCAAGTGGGCTGAGTGGTCGGCCTCGACCTCGGCCTATGGGTCGGGCCAAGGCCCGGTCCCTCCGACCTTGGCCCAACCTTTTGGCCCGTTTCGCCTCCGGAGTCCATTTTTCGGTCCTATTCTTGGGCTCGTGTCGGGTTGTCCTCGTCAGCTCCTTGTACAACGAAATGGTCTAAAATTACCTATAACATAATATTTTCTTAAAAAAAGAGGTTTTGTCATTTAACCATTGATAACAATGTTTTTCATGCAGATTTTCTTTAAAAGTTTTTTTTTTTAAATAATAAATTTATCTTTCTTCTTGATCAGACATTTTCTTTTCCAAATACATATTTACACAGAAAAATATAATTTATTCCTTGAAATATACAAATACTTATTCCATCTTTAATGTTTTAAAGTTTCAATTTTATCATTAAGTATTGAAACTTCAACCAAGTTCATACTTGCTTTATGTCATTGAAATAGAATATTGGAACGGTAATTTAGTATTTATAAAAATATAATTTTTAATGGCAAATATCCATCTTATGTTGGCACCCTTTGCATAAACACTTAAGGAAACACGAAAGACAAAATCAATCCGAACCCAACGATAACGTTGTTTCCTTAAGACAATTTTGTTCCCTCTATGGTGCTCAAGGTATCACGAACAATTGTCTCCTAGGATAGGACATATTACCCACCTATGAATGTAGCACTCCAATCACAGGACTCTCGAACACTGGTATTTAAGTAATCGTACAGAGAAAAGTAGAAGAAGAGTTTTTGAAAGAAGAATTTGTTTCTTGTGTTCAAAACTCAAAATGAATCACATATTTATAGACTATTTGTGGCCATTCAAATAGTCACATCTTTTCGTGTAAGGGTTGTGTCTTTTGATAAATGGACACATTCATTCACAAAAGGTTGTATCCTTTTCCAAAAGACACACCATTTCTCATAGGGTTGTGTCATTTACAAAAGACAGACCCTTTCACATAGGGTTGTGTCTTTTACAAAAGACATACCCTTTCACGTAAAGTTGTGATTTTTTATTTTATTAAAATAATTTTATTCATAAAATCCAACAATCCCCCACATGAATGAAATTTATTTTTAAAACGAGTACGATTACTCATGAAGGATAACTACATCAGGATAAGTAGTCTAGGACTTTGAACTTTCCTTAGTAAAAACTATGGAGCTTACATGGTTGATCAGTAGTTAAAGAACTTTGAACTGTCAACTTTCGGAGTAAATCAAATCCATAATAATTACATAGATATTCTTCGAAATACGCTTGGTTCTTATGTTTGTATTCATTTTGGCCCTAAATACCGCCTGGTTTCATGAGTGCTTTTAGAGAATTCAACCTTAAAAATTCTCATAGAAGCGGCCCCTTCACACCCACATAGGTGACTTCTTTAAAGAGTATCCTGGTAATACCCCACTCTTATAAAAGAGCTAAAGAGTCATTAAAAGTATATCTTAACCTCATCCATTTCCAGGTTAGCACTATTATAATAGGAATGGCTAGGAATTCATGATTCCTTCTTAGTGCTCCACTGAGTTGTATACATAAATTTGTTTTCCCTTTTGAACCTAGATCTTGGGATCTCCAGTCAGCTAGGTTGAGTTACCATTATGTCCACTCTTATTTTATAGGCTTCAAACCCATTCCTATTGAAGACAATTTCACTTGCTCTCTTGCCAAAGCTTTCGTAAGCGGATCCGCAATATTATCTTTTGATTTCACGTAATCAATAGATATAATTCCATTCGAGAGCAATTGTCTTATGGTATTATGTCTTCGACGTATATGTCGAGACTTACCATTATACATCAAGTTTTGCGCTCTTCCAATATGAGCTTGACTATCACAATGTATACATATTGGGGTACATGTTTAGTCCAATTAGGAATATCTTCCAAAAAGTTACGTAACCATTCAACTTCTTCCCCTGCCTTGTCCAAAGCTATGAATTCAGATTCCATAGTGGACCTTGCTATACAAGTTTGTTTAGAAGATTTCCAGGATATAGCTCCACTTCCAAGTGTAAAAATATATCCACTTGTTGACTTTGAATCTTTCATGCTAGTTATCCAACTTGCATCACTATACCCTTCAAGTACAGCTCGATATCTAGTATAATGTAAACCATAATTTTGAGTATATTTCAAATATCCCAAAACTCTTAAAAGCGCTTTCCAGTGATCTGAACTTGGATTATTTGTGTATCGACCCAAGATACTTACTGCATATGCTATATCAGGTCTTGTACAGTTCATAACATACATTAAACTTCCAATTATATGAGAGTACTCCAATTGAGATGTACCATCACTTGTATTTGAAGAAAATTGATGACTAGTATCCAAAGGTGTCTTTACTACTTTTATATCAAATTTCTTGAACTTTCCAAGAATATTTTCGATATAATGTGACTAGGAAAGTGCTAAACCATCAGATGTTCTATGAATCTTGATTCCCAAGATAACATCTGCGACACCCATATCATTCATTTCAAACTTTCTAATTAATATTTGTTTTGTAGCTAATATAATTTCTTTATTGCTACCAATTATTAACATATCATCCACATACAAGCATACAATTACGAACTCCATTTGAGTTCCTTTAATGTAGACACATTTGTCACATTCATTGATTTTGAATCCATTGGTTATCATGACATGATCAATTTTTTCATGCCATTGCTTAGGCGTCTGTTTCAAACCATAAAGAGATTTGACCAATTTGCATTACTTTCTTCTCTTGTCCAGGAGCAACAAAACCATCTGGTTGTTCCATATATATTTCTTCCTCTAATTCACCATTTAAGAAAGCCGTTTTTACATCCATTTGATGTATTTCAAGGTCGTATAAAGCTGCTAAGGCTATTAACATACGAATAGATGTAATTCGAGTAACGGGTGAATATGTATCAAAATAATCCAACCCTTCTTTTTGTTTATAGCCTTTTGCTACAAGACGAGCTTTATACTTATCAATTGTTCCATCTGCTTTCATTTTCCTCTTAAAAATCCATTTACAACCTAATGTTTTAGTACCAGGAGGAAGATCGACCAATTCCCATGTATGGTTTTGCATAATGGAATCAATTTTGCTTTTTATCGCTTCTTTCCAATATAGTGCTTCTGGAGAAGAAGTGGCTTCAGTAAACGTTTGAGGTTCATTTTCTAACAAATATGTTAGAAAATCTGGTCCAAAAGTTTTTTCAACTATTGTTCATTTACTATGTCTCGGCTCTTGGATCTCATCCAAATTTCCTCGATTGGATGATGATTCATGTGTCTATTTCCTTATATTTGGCTCATTTTTCAATAAGGAAACACATTTTCAAAGAATGATGCACTCCTTGACTCAATAATTGTATTTGCATGTATCTCAGAATTTTCTGACTTATGTACAAGAAACCGATATGCACTGCTATTAATTGCATATCCAAGAAATACATAGTCAACCGTTTTTGGCCCTATTTTAACCATTTTTGGTTTAGGAATAACCACTTTTGCCAAACACCCCCACACTTTCATAAATTTATAAGTCGGTTTTCGACCTTTCCATAATTCATATGGAATTTTCTGTGTTTTCTTATATGGAATTCTATTCAGGATATAATTTGCTGTAAGCAACGCTTTCCCCCACAAATTTTGTGGTAATCCTGAACTAATCAACATAGCATTCATCATTTCTTTCAATGTTCGATTTTTTCTTTCTGCTATGTCATTTGATTGAGGAGAATAGGGGGCAGTAGTTTGATGTATAATTCCATTTTCTGAACAAAAACCTTCAAAAGGTGATTCATATTCTCCCCCTCGATCACTTCGAAGCATTTTTATCTTTTTGCCTAGTTGATTTTCCACTTCAGCTTTGTAGTGTTTAAACACTTCAATAGCTTCATCTTTACTTTTTAACAAATATATATAACAGTACCGTGTACTATCATCAATAAATGTTATAAAGTACTTTGGGAAAAATACACTTTTGGTCCCTGAGGTTTGGATTAAGTGACACTTTGGTCCCTGAGTTTTCAAACTCAACAAAAATACCCCTGAGGTTTGAGATAATGAGCACTTTGGTCCCTGCCGTCAAATTTTTTGTTAACTTTTAACGGTTGCTGACGTGGCACTATTATTTTAATATAAAAAATATATATTTTTTTTATTTTTTAAATAAAAAATATTAATAAAATAAAATATTATTATTTTATTATTATTTTTTATCCTTTCTCTCTTTCTCTCTTTCTCTCCCTCCTCCTTCTTCTTCTCCATCTTCTCCCTCCTCCTCCTTCTTCTTCTTCTTCCTAAGTCCAGCGACCGGCGGCCACCGCTTGCCGCCGGCGACTAATTTTTTTTTTCTTCTTTCTTCTTCTTCTCTTCTTTCTTCTTCTCTTTTTTTTTTCTTCAATGAATTTTAAAAAAATAAAAAATAAAAAATAAAAAATGAGAAAGGGGGAAGGAGACGGAGGAGAGAGGTCTCTCCTCCCTCCCCATTTCTCATTTTTTATTTTTTTTTGAAAAAATCAATTGAAGAAAAAAAAAAGAGAAGAAGAAAGAATAGAAGAAGAAGAAAGAAGAGAAAAAAAAATTTAGTCGCCGGCGGCGGCCAGCGGTGGCCGCCGGTCGCCGGACTTAGGAAGAAGAAGAAGAAGGAGGAGGAGGGAGAAGATGGAGAAGAAGAAGGAGGAGGAGGGAGAAGATGGAGAAGAAGAAGGAGGAGGGAGAGAAAGAGAGAGAATAAAAAATAATAATAAAATAATAATATTTTATTTTTTTTAATATTTTTTATTTAAAAAATAAAAAATATATATATTTTTATATTAAAATAATTGTGCCATCACTTAAATAACCCTTCCCCACATACACATCATGCTTACTAAGTACAAACTTATCCGATACAAAGACAAGTTTAAACCCATTTTTGCTAAGTAGAGAACCAGATACTAGGTTCTTGCGAATGTCAGGAACATGAAGCACATCATTAAGTGTCAGTTCTTTGCCAGAAGTCATCTTCAGTACCACTTTTCCTCGTCCCTCAACTTTGGAACTTGAAGAATTACCCATGTAGAGTTGTTCTCCATTTCCTACTGGCGTATAAGTAGAGAACATCCACTTATTGGCACAGATATGATGAGTGGCTCCAGTGTCTACCCACCATTCCTTGGTATTTCCTACCAAATTGCATTCAGACACTACAACAGATAAATCAATATGATCAACTCCATCAGAAAGAGTATCCATTTCTGTTACATGTGCTTGAGCATTTGATTTCTTCTTTTGAGAAGACTTTGGCTTCCGACAATCCTTGGATCGATGTCCAGGCTTTCCACAATTATAACAATTGCCATTGAACTTCATGCCCTTGTTGTGTGGCTGACTTGGACCAGCCCCAGAAAACTTCCTCTTCTTATTATTGGCCTTGGAAGATCCTTCTGCAACATTGGCTTTTGAGGTCATAGGATCATTGCCTCCATTTTCCATTTCTGGTTTACGGTTGTCCTCCTCAATTCTCAACCGAACAATTAGTTTTTCAAGTTTAATCTCTTTGCGCTTATGCTTGAGATAATTTTTGAAGTCCCTCCATGATGGCGGTAACTTCTCAATTATCGAAGCAACTTGGAAAGATTCACTGACAAACATTTTTTCAGCATGAATCTCATGTAAGAGAACTTGAAGTTCTTGAACCTGGCTTATGACGGTTCTGGAATCAACCATTTTATAGTCTAGAAATTTTCCAACTATAAATTTCTTTACTCCAGCATCCTTCGTCTTATATTTCTTTTCCAGTGATTCCCAAAGACCTTTTGCAGAATCAACCCCACTATAAACATTATATAGTGTGTTGTCCAGTCCATTCAAGATATAGTTCCTGCATAAATATTCTGTATGTTTCCATGCCTTAAGTCCCAGCAACTTTTCTTTGTCGGTCGATCTCTCCTTCATCCAGAACAGGAGCATCTTCTTTGAGAAATCTTGCTAGACTCAATGTTGTGAGATAGAACAACATCTTGTGTTGCCAACGTTTGAAGTCACTGCCATTGACTTCTCAGGCTTTTCCCCATGATTTCCACCACCATGTGGTATGGGAGTTGGTATTTTTAGTATCATTGAAGACATAAATAAACTTACAAAATAACACCACTAGACAGAAACAAAATAAACTTACAAAATTGTCTTAAGATTGTTGGCACCCTTTGCATAGACACTTAAGGAAACACGAAAGACAAAATCAATCCGAACCCAACGATAGCGTTGTTTCCTTAAGACAATTTTGTTCCCTCTATGGTGCTCAAGGTATCACGAACAATTGTCTCCTAGGATAGGACGGATTACCCACCTATGAATGTAGCACTCCAATCACATGACTTTCGAACACTGGTATTTAAGTAATCGTACAGAGAAAAGTATAAGAAGAGTTTTTGAAAGAAGAATTTGTTTCTTGTGTTCAAAACTCAAAATGAATCACATATTTATAGACTATTTGTGGCCATTCAAATAGTCACATCTTTTCATGTAAGGGTTGTGTCTTTTGATAAATGGACACATCCATTCACAAAAGGTTGTATCCATTTCCAAAAGACACACCATTTCTCATAGGGTTGTGTCATTTACAAAAGACAGACTCTTTCACATAGGGTTGTGTCTTTTACAAAAGACATACCCTTTCACGTAAAATTGTGATTCTTTATTTTATTAAAATATTTTTATTCATAAATCCAACACCTTATCCTGTTTGAATAAAACAAAGTCCAACTATAATACTTCAGATTAAAAAACTCATCTTTGACTCAAGTACTAAAAGATATATTAGAAAGGAGAGAGTTGTATATATGATTTGCTGAGGGAATATCTGTGTAGATGACCATATCAAGAGGCCAAAATGAAAAATGTCATACCTTCTTCAATTCAAGGTTATATGTCCTTTTGCATACGTCATCATCCTAGCCAATTTTACTCTTTATATGAAAACCCACATTTTTCTCTCATCTCGTTTTTCTCTCTTGTTTCTCGCTCAATTTAATTATTTCTTCTTCCTTTTTCTCTCTCTTTATTTTCTCCCTCCAGAGAGCACACATCGAGAGTGAGAGTTGGAGTAGCGAGAGAGAGCGAGAAGCTAGAGCAAGAGGTTGGAGAGACAGTGAGAGATTGAAGTGAGAAATTGGAGAGAGGGCGAGAATAGCGAGAGAGAGTGAGAATTTGGAGCGAGAGCGAGAAATTGGAGAGAGAGTGAGAGATTGAAGTGAGAAATTGGAGAAGAGAGTGAGCGTAACGAGAGTAACGAGAGAGAGATGTTGTATTTTGACATATTATTACACATGATGTGGCATTATAGAGTTGTTGAGCTGGAATTCAACACTCTAATTTAGCTGAGCTGGCGACCTGGTGTCCAAATCAGTTGGTAACAAACTCCTCAATAGATTGTGTACGAATGCTGATGCACATGGAAATTCTCATCCTCAAGCTTCCGAATTCGCGCATGTGTGTGGTACCTGATGTGTGCAAATTGTAAGGGTTAAAGGGGTGTAAATTTGTATCGGGGAGTTAGTTCATTATGTGTGTCTCATCTTCTTCTGTGATAGAGAGTGAGAGTGAGAGTGACTGTGAGGAACCCGAAAGAGAGGAGGAGTGTGGAAGCGGAGTATGCTTCAACCTAGAAGCTTTGCAATCGTCAAGTGGTGAATGATTGCAGTGTAGCTTGTGAATGTACTCCGTGGAATGCCATACTGATCAATAAAAGGGACTCAGTGGATGTAGATCTTCATTTGATCGAACCACTGTAACTCTGGTGTTTTCTCTCTTGTTTCTTCTGTTTTCTTCTTGTTTTTGCTTCAATTATTCTTCTGGATTGAATCGTTGGTTTTATAAATTGGTTGAATAGTCTTTAGTGTATTAGAAGTAAAGATTATCCACAACAAGAGAGGTTATAGTAGAGAGTAAAATGGTAATTTTACTAGGATATTGAAGCAAGCAAAAAAACCTATATCCTTAAATTGAAAATGCAGGACATTTGTCATTTTCGTCTATTATAAAGGGTCATCCGTACAAAAAAAAAAAATCCTTTGCAGAGCTATCAATTTTCAGATCATAACAAATAGAGATGGTAGGAAGAAAAAAAGAGTATTGTAAATCTAAATCAATAACTCAACGATAATTGACATGTAACATCAATCTTAGGTCAGAGGTTCAAATTTCTTCATTATCAAATGTTGTTGAACTCAAAAAATGAAAAAGTATTTAAAGAACAATGGAGGAAGGTAGCATAAACCAAATATTTTTTTTAAGAGATAAATGTCATTAAAGATCAGCCAACTAACAAAGTACCATAAAAAAAAAAAATAGGCATTTCATGAGGAATACTATCATTCCTCTCAAACGCTTCATCTACCCTCACAAGCGGGAGACGAGCGAACAAAAAACCCAGAAAAGTTCCCATATATAGAACCCGCCCTAACAAGATTGTGGCATGTACAAAATGTTTAGTGGTATGTACAAAAATTTACATCGAAACGTATTAAAATATATCCATGTGTATGAAATAATAATTTTCAAGTGTCACGTCGTTCCAAAGAAAAATGTTCATTTATACCCTAAATTTTGTAGGATATATCCCATCATACTCTAATTTTGTGATCAACCATTTTATACCCTAAAGTTAACATGATTTATAAATTTATACCCTAAGCCTTTGATGAGTAATTTAAATCTTAAATTTGGTATTATATATCATGAAATTTCAATTTCATCCATTAAAATCTTAGACTTAAACAAATGTTTTAATTTTTATCCATGGTTTAATTGTCACTAAATCTAGTAACTAATTTTAATTAAAAAAAAAAGTCTTTCAAAACTTATCAATGTAAAAAATAAAAAGTAAATAAGCATTACCTAAATTTAAGCTCACAAGATCCACCATTCAACAAACATCCTCATGCCCATAATTTTTAGTAGAAAATCAACTTTTATCCCATTTTCTTTTCAAGTCTACGTATGTTTTATAATTCATTAAACACGAAATTTAAAATATATACTTTTTCAAACTAATTAAAAGTTTAATGCAAGATAAAAATTTGCAAACACTTATTAATGTTTTAGGTAAAAGATTGTGACACTTGTAATTGAATGAAATTGAAATTTTAGAGTAAAAGTTGATACACATAATCAAGTTTAGGAATATTTTTTTTTCTGTTATTTAATATGGGTTGATTAAAAATGTTTGATAGCGAATTTCAATCTTAATTTTTTTCTTTCATCAAATTGAAACTTTGTTTAAGCAACAAAATAACATCAAATTGAACTTTATAACTTTAACAAAATAGTTTTAGTTCCTGAATTTGTAAGGAAGTAATAATTTAGCCAATGATCTTTAGTTTGTAACGATATATCGATTTAATCGTTGTATTTTCAATTTTGTAACAATTTAATCATTAAACTTTAACATGTAATAATTTAGTCCATCTACTTTAAATTTTATAACAATTTATTCCTTGTCAAGAAAATTATTGTTAAGATTTAATACTTTTTTTTAAAACAATAAATGTGGGGTATGAGAATTTGAACCTTCAACCTAGGGAGAAGAATTATATGTCAATTGTGACTGAGTTATGCCAAGTTGGCTCATGAGCTAAATTATACCTACTAAAGCATCTTTGGTTGAATGATTTGAGTCTTGTGCGAGGAAACAAGTATTGTTGATGCCAAAATCTGGATAGGAGATTCACTCGACCTTCACATGCCACCAACGGTAAATTTGTATGGGAGGGGGAAGACGTGACCTAACAAGACAAGCAAACACTGCACACCGGTGTGGTGCTTGCCACACCGACTCTGATGCTTAAGTCAGAAAACTGATGGAAGAGCAAGAGGAGAAGTAGAGAGTTTAGAGAATGAATTTCGGATCCCTTCTTCAGTGACGAATAGGAGTTTAAGTACCTGTTCCTGCTCTAGGGTTTCGAGGCGTTCGGAGGCGATTCGATGCTGAAGTGAGCAGAACCGGGGCGACCGAGCGGAGGCGGAAGAGCTCGGCCCGCAAGCGGGCCGAATGGTTGGCCTCGGCCTCGGGCCAAGGTCGACCATAGGACTTGGCCCGATCCTCTGGTATGTTTCCTTCTGGATCAGTTTCCTGGTCCTATTTCTGCCCAGTTGTCCTCATCCTCGTTGTGCATTAGAGTGACCCCAAAATTACCTATAACAAGTATTATTCTTGAATAGACATAGGATTCGAACAAGAAAGAAGTGTTAAAACTAAATTATTACATGCTTAAGTTCAAGGACTAAATTGTTACTTTCATGAAAATTTAGAGACTTAAAATAATTTTTTAACCAAATTCATTTATTTATTTTTATTAAAGATTTTGTGATTAACTATAGGCATTATTTATTATTTATTTTTTGGAAAGGAAGAACTATGAACATTATTGTATCAATCTAAACATAACTCAACCAAATAAAACATTATATCATCAAACAAAAAATCAGATATTCGAATCTCTACCTCTAGATTTATTGAAGGTTTCACTACTCCTAACTCTGATCCAAATGTTAACCCATCAAATTTGTTTGTCTCCTATAATATAACCTGTTATTAAAAAAAATGGTAAAATAAAATTCCCATTCCCAACTACAATTATTATTATTATTTTTTTTAAAAAAAATCCCACTACAAAAATATGAATAATAATGATGGTGATAGAATGGGTAAAATGATTAAACAAGAATTTAGAACACAAGTCTTGTTAGTCTTACTGTAAGCCTCTGTAGAGGAGCTGCTAAAAACTAAAAACTCTCTGACCACTTTACTTTCCTCCATTCTCAAATCTCAAATCTCAAAGGTCAATTCTCAAAACCCTCTCTCTCTCTCTCTCTTCCAATTCCCCTCTCTTCTTGACTTTTCCAATCCCAGTTGAAGCATTTTGAATTTTCTTTACCCATTTCCATTTCTTCATCCAAAATTTCTCATCCTGTTCATACTTTTCACAGTATGCTCTCTTCTTGCCTCACCATCCCTCAATTTTTTCATCTCCTTTCATACCCACTTGGATTCACTTAGATTTTATCGCCCTTATATCTGAATTCCAACATGGGTTCCACATGGAAGAAGGTGAAACTGGCTCTCGGCTTGAATATGTGCCTCTATGGCCCTCGGAATCTCGAGGATTCTTTGCCTTCTATGGCTTCTAGATTCTCCGACGCCGTCCAGCCGTCCAATTTGCTTTCTCCGCCCAGTTTTAGCTCCGACTGCCGCCCGCCAGCCACGCCCACTTCGTCGTCTTCCAGCCTCCGGCTCTCCAAATCCTCAACCAGATCCTCCAAGGTTTGTTGGGTTTTTTCTTTACTTGGGGTTGTTCCCTTTTGCTAGTCTTTTCTTTTCTTTGCTGGTGTTTATCATTTCTTTGATTTCTGAATTTGGGTTTGTGGAATTTTCTGCTGAGAAGCTCTCTTGGTTTCTGTTTCTTTCAGTTTGGTGGATTTTCTGAAAAGGATTTTGGTGAATAAAATTTGTTTGAGGATTTTTGTGTGCTTCTTTTTTGTTTTTTGATGATTTTTGGTGGCTTAAATTCAAACATATTATGTATGCTCTTAAGATTGTTGGATATGGGCAGTTAATTCAAGGGAACTATGTGAAAAGAAAACTAATTATAATTTTTTAAAGATTTTTTTCATTGGAATATCCTACTCTGTTCACAAACAATTGCCTCAGAAAAGATAACAAGGGAAAGAAAAACACTGTGCTACTGTTCTGTACCACTTTTATCTGTTTTACTTTGTGGTTTCAATGTCATGAGTTGTAATGTTACTTTCAATTACATGGATTTATGTGGGGGAGGGTAAAGTGGAGTAGTCCCTTCAAGGACCATTAAGCCTTTGGCTTATTAGTGAAGTAACTCTGCTCTCTGCCTTTACTTTTCAATCCTCCCCTGAAGAGAGAGAAGTGGTTTGCATTGTCAGCACCATGAGCTTTTTCCCTTTTGCTCCCCAATGGTGATTTTTGAAAAGCCAGTGGACCCACCTCACCCTCATTGTATGACTTCCAGCAATCACCACAATAAACAAGACTTAGGTGAATAGTAAAAAGAATTCAAAGTACAATATTTTTATGTGGCAACCCATAATTTCACTTCTTTTAATGGGCTTATATCGTCTATTCTTTTTATTTCCTTCTTTTAGTTTGTGTCCTCTATTTGTTGCTTAATTACTCTAATTTTTGGAAAGTTACCTAGTTGAGTTGACTGTTTGTTAGTTTTCCATCATGTCCTCCTCTATTACCTAAATTGACTTTTTTTTCTTTTCTTTTGCTTAGAAGATTTACCACTGAGTTTCACAGTGGTTATGATGAGTGTTTTTCCTAAAGCTCTTGAAATATGCATACTCTTTTTTTGGGGGGACTGTTGTTAAATTGTCTCTTCTTTTCGTACGTGGTCTTGATAGATGAGCTGCACAAGGCAAAAGGACACTGTAGCATCACGTTGCCTTCTAAAGTTTCCTCTGAAATTTTACTTTTATCAAAGCCTATATTCTTTGAATTTGGTTTCTTTCTCTCTCACCAACAAGGGGCAGGGGAAAGGGGAAAGGTAAGTTTAAAATACCCTAAAGTTAATACCAAAAGTACCTGCAGATAATGAGAGCTTTTAAGCAAATTAAGCTTTTCATTTTTCCTTTATGCATAACTGGATGGCTTGAGATGGGAATTGGGCAGGAACTGCTTTTACCTTTTAGCTCAAGGTAGACTACAACTTGTGCGTATAAAGAAAATTTCAGAAACTGTATTATTATTAACCTTGGATCGGAAGTTCAAAGTTAATGAATCTTCTTGAATTTGACATGAAGGCTATACCAAGAGAGAAGATTCTGTCTTGATTTATTAGAACTATGTCCTTCTCTTTGGTTCTTGATGAATTTCAAGCGGAATAACCATATACAATAAAAATGCTCCATGGTAAGAATTTCATTACTATTCTTGTACATTAGTTTGAGTTGAAGCATGAAAGGTACTGTGTTGAGCCATTTGAGTTATTTATCTGATGTGATGGTCAAGTTACTTTTTGTATACGCAAGTGTGATGCTTTTGCGAGACATTTTTTCCTCTTACTTTTGCTCATGTGTACCTGTCCTCTTACCTGTGGTTGTTTCTTCATTCTGCAATTTGTACCGAGCCCGAGTTCTGACGTTAACTACCAGAATTTACGTCCATCTCTCTGTGCTGTTGTGTTTAATGACAAATATTGTGCAATGTTGTCATTTTATCATCTGAACTGCATCTTAAACATGCTGCTCTGTTGCTTTTGTGATTATGCAGTTGGAGTTTTTGGTTCTTTTGTTCTCATTCTTTTATCATATTCAAATTGCAGAGGACATGTGCAATATGCCTGACTGCTATGAGGCCGGGGAAGGGCCATGCTATCTTCACCGCCGAGTGTTCCCACTCGTTTCATTTCCATTGCATCACCTCAAACGTTAAGCATGGGAACCAAGTTTGCCCAGTTTGTAGAGCCAAATTGTAACGACCCTACTTTTCATGCCTAGATCCTAAGGCCGTTACTACATGCATTTCATTCTACTTCTAAGAACAGCGAGGAAACATCATTTAAAGAAAACATACTTAGAAATTTTGCGAAACTTTTCAACCTGGGATCCCAGTTAAAACAGAACAAACGAAAACCTTTAGTTATTCAAACAAAATTTAAAGCGGAAAAAAAAACCTTAAATCATTCACTATACAAGCTCAAAATAAGAATTTCAAAACACAAAATGCGGAATACTATCCTAAAGGAGATCCATGGCCCAGCAACTCTCCGTCACGCGTCCTGTACACCTTTACCTCTACCTGCAGTTGTATGTAAGGGAAAGGAATGAGTATTTAAGAAAATACTCAGTAAGTAGCAATCAAGGTTTTAACATTTTATTCGAGTTAAGGGCCTAAGGGTTAGGTCATCTCATTCTCATTCATTTCATTTCATTTCATTTATCTGTAGTTCGGGTCTCGTGTTCAATTAGTACACCTATATACATATAAGTTTGCCAACTCACTGACAGTGCACAAGTGGGAGTTTTGGGAGGTCTCTACTCCTACTGATGGTAGATGGCATCCAGTCAGTGGAGCTAAGTCTCGTCCCTCAAGGCACTAATGGGCGCGCAGCGCTCTAAACTACCATTTCACTGGTGGGGCGTTCATGGGTTTAAGTCGGGAATTAACTTCCACAGTTAGTAAATGGCACCTAGACTGCGAAGCCAAGTCCCGCCCATTAAACCCCTCATTTCAGTCTATCACATCTCAGTCCTAGGTGTTTAATTGACACGACCCTCGTCTAAGGCACTAGCCTATTCCTTTCCCTTTTAGGACCCCTTAACTCTTGCTATTTTTAACTGCAACCCTGTTTAATACATCGGTTTCTTTTCTCAGATTACTGACAGGCTAACTAATAGGTACCATCCCAACTCAGTCATATCTCCCAACAGAGAAAACCACAACTTTTCGTTGCCCACAAACAATGTCAGTCAGCTTTAAAAATATGCAACAGCCATACACTCGCTTCTATCACACAACACAGATATATATATATATGCCGCAACCATGATCTTTAAGATTAACGCAACATATCACCTCAGTCACAATCCGAATAACTTATACCCATTCTCATGCCAGAAGTAAGCAAACATTTCAGAACATATACATTCCATTCCAATGCAGCAAGCTACTTACATTAAGGCTAACTCAACATGCTACAACTAACCTTAATATTTTCATATTATCCCCTTGCTTCAAGTGAATCAATCATGCTTATTGGAACCCAAGGGTAAAACTTAGATTTTAAATCCAACTCATGCTTCCAAAAGAGTAAAACAATCGTGTTCCCCAATTCTAAGGCTAACCTTTCATACTTATCCCATGCTAGCATAGTGACATAATGAATACATGGGTCCAAGGCATACGACATAAACAAAAAAAAAACTACTTACATTAGCCCAACAAATCCTTGATCGACTTCTAACCAATTTTCCTTTAAATTCCAAGACTTCAAGCAACCAAAGTAGAAACTTAGCTTGCTGTCCGGGCTCTCAAATCCACCTAAATCCAACAATTTAATCACCAAACGCAATGGGCATCTTAAATTCAATGGCCAAAATCAATGGGTATTAATCTAACACACATAAATCATTCCAAAACTTGACTTAATTCACTTACCCAATGACGAACTCGCTCAAAGAGGCTGAAACTTGAAGATCCGCTTCTAGAACGTCGGTTATGAAGAGAAACGCCTGCTGAATGGAAAGGGAAGTGAGTGGGTAATTGTTTAAATGCAAGAACTAACCCACATAAGCCTCAACCAACTTACCCACTGCGAGAACTCATCTAAAACACCCGACAAACGCGGAAAAATGGTCCCTCCTCGCTGCTGTCCGCGCCTACAGGGTTGCTGCCGGAAAACAATGCTAAACGCGCGCACCCACGCTGCTACAACATGAGACAGAGAAGGGAGGGGATGGGCGTGAGAGAGAGTGAGATCGAGGGAGAAGGAGACGAGAGAGAGAAGAAGAAAAAAAAACCGAGAGAGAGAGAGAGGGACGGAAACGTTACCGGCGGCGGTGACTTGCGACGGACGGAGGCGTGCGACGGTGGCGTCGACGGTTGGCGTGCGGCGGAGGGAGACAGAACCGAGAGGGAGCGAGAGAGAGAGGGACTGCGAGAGAGAGAGAGAGTCGTGAGAGGGAGGGAAAGCTGCGAGGGAGAGAGGGAAAACGTGAGAGGGAGAAAAGAAATTCAGATTTTTTTTTTTAAAGCTGGTCAAATTGACCGAAAATGTGGGGGGGAAACTTTCCCCCCACTCACCCACTTTGATCGCCTAAAAAAAAAAGCCATTTCCCTTTTTTTTTTTTTTTTTTTTTTTTTTTTTTTTTTTTACACTGGTTGTTACATCATACTAACCTTAAAAGAACTTTCGTCCTCGAAAGTTGCTAGTACTGGAATAATTCTGGATACTTGGTCATCATTTCGTCTTCTCTCTCCCATGTCGCTTCTTCAGACTGATGGTTTCGCCAAAGGACCTTTACGAGAGCTATCTCGCGATTACGAAGGACCTTCACCTCTCTATCAAGAATTAGCATAGGTCTCTCCTCATAAGTCAAGTTCTCGCTCAGATGTAAAGGTTCGAAGTCCACCCTGTGGGTTGGATTTGTCAAATACTTCCGCAGCATGGAGACATGGAAAACGTTGTGTACCGCCGAAAGAGAAGGCGGCAACGCTAGACGATAAGCTACCGAACCAATCCGTTCTAGAATTTCAAACGGACCAATGAAACGTGGACTGAGCTTGCCTTTCCTTCCAAACCTCAATACTCCTTTCATTGGAGCTACCTTCAAGAAAACATGATCACCCACGTCAAACTCTAAATCTCTTCTCCTTGTATCAGCATAGCTCTTCTGTCGGCTTTGGGCTGTTAACATCCTCGATCTGATCGTACGAATAGCCTCACTGGAGGCTTGAATCAATTCAGGTCCCAACAACTGACGTTCTCCGACCTCATCCCAATAAACAGGGGACCTACATCTCTTCCCATAGAGGGCCTCAAACGGTGACATACCGATGGTTGCTTGATAACTATTGTTATAAGCAAATTCCATTAAGTTCAGGTGTGCATCCCAACTACCTGAGAAATCCAAGACACATGCTCGCAACATATCCTCTAGAGTTTGGTTCAATCGCTCAGTTTGACCATCTGTCTGAGGGTGAAAAGCTGTACTGAAACATAACTGAGTACCCAAGGCTCTTTGCAGACTCCTCCAGAAGTTAGAAGTGAACCGAGGGTCTCTATCTGACACGATTGATACCGGCACACCATGGAGCTTGACTATCTCTGTCATATATAACTGTGCCCACTTTTCAACAGTGTAAGTAGGCTTTCCAGGGAGAAAGTGCGCTGACTTAGTGAGTCTGTCGATAATGACCCAAATCACGGTGTAACCCTTGGCCGTTCTAGGCAATCCTGTGATGAAGTCCATAGATATATGCTCCCACTTCCATTCTGGGACACTCAGCGGCTGCAACAAGCCTACTGGTTTCTGTCTCGGGGTTTTTACTTGCTGACAAACAAAACACTTACTAACAAACTCAGCTATCTCTCTTTTCATGCCCTGCCACCAGTAATACTGTCGTAAATCATGGTACATTTTCGTACTTCCTGGATGGATTGAAAAAGGTGAACTATGTGCCTCTGCTAATAATTCCTGTTTGAGATCGGCATTCCCAGGTACGCATAAGCGACCCTGGTAACACAAGCCGAGGTCTGAAGATAAGGAGAACTCGTTCACCTGCCCCGCCTCTACTTGACTGCGTTTAACAACGAGGTCAGGGTCACTTGGTTGGGCATCTATGATCCTCTGTCTCAAGCTCGACTTAACTGTCAACTGAGCTAGGCGTGTTGTAACCTCGCCCACTGCAACCATAATCTCTGCACGTTCCAAGTCATCCAATATACGAGACTGAGTAGTAATCAAAGCAGACGCATGAGCAGTCTTCCTACTGAGGGCATCTGCAACCACATTTGCCTTGCTCGGGTGGTACTGGATGTCACAATCATAATCTTTCACTAATTCTAACCATCTTCGCTGCCTCATATTCAACTCTTTCTGGGTGAAGAGGTATTTCAGACTTTTGTGGTCAGTGAAGATTTGGATTTTCTCTCCGTACAGATAGTGCCTCCAAATCTTCAAAGCAAATACCACTGCTGCTAATTCCAAGTCATGGGTCGGGTAGTTCTTCTCATAATCTTTCAGCTGACGAGACGCATAAGCAATGACCTTACCATTCTGCATTAACACACAACCCAGTCCCTTCTTTGAAGCATCGCTGTAAATGACAAATTCTCCTGAGCCATCAGGTACTGTAAGTACTGGTGCTGAAACTAGTTTTTGCTTAAGCTCTTGGAAGCTTGCCTCACAAGCTTCGCTCCACAAAAACGGAGTACCCTTTCGAGTCAACTGAGTTAGAGGTGCGGCTATACTGGAAAAACCTTGCACAAAACGACGGTAATAGCCTGCTAATCCCAAGAAACTTCGAATCTCGCTGACTGAAGTAGGTCGAGACCAATTGGTCACTGCCTCTATTTTGGCTGGATCTACTGTGACACCTTCCTTCGACACCATGTGCCCTAAGAAGGAAACTCGTTGTAGCCAAAACTCACATTTAGAGAATTTGGCATACAACTTGTTCGTTCTTAAGGTGATTAGAACTCTCCTGAGATGATCCTCATGTTCCTCTTCTGTCATGGAGTAGATAAGAATGTCGTCGATAAAAACAATAAAAAATGAATCCAGGAATTCCTTGAATACCCTGTTCATCAAGTCCATGAAAACTGCGGGAGCATTAGTAAGCCCAAAGGACATCACAGTAAATTCGTAATGCCCATACCTGGTTCGGAAAGCTGTCTTGGGTATATCGTCCTCTCTAATCCTCAACTGATGATAACCTGACCGTAGATCTATTTTAGAAAACACTGCTGCACCCTGAAGCTGATCAAAGAGGTCATCAATCCTAGGCAGAGGGTATCTGTTCTTTATTGTCACTTTATTCAGCTCCCGGTAGTCGATGCACAAACGCATTGTCCCATCCTTCTTTTTCACAAATAAAACTGGAGCACCCCACGGCGAAACGCTGGGGCGTATATAACCTTTGTCCAACAGCTCCTGAATCTGCACCTTAAGCTCTTTCAATTCCGCTGGAGCCATCCTATATGGAGCTTTAGAAATCGGGTTAGTCCCTGGCTCAAGCTCAATGCAGAAGTCAACCTCTCGAGCTGGCGGTAGTCCTGTCAGATCCTCAGGAAATACATCTGTGAATTCCCTCACTACTGGTATCGAGGTCATTGATGTCTCGGTTTTCCTTGTGTCAACCACGCTAGCCAACAAGCCCCAGGCTCCTTGGCTAATCAATTTTCTCGCCTTCATTGCAGAGACCACTTTAGGAGCACCTTTGATCATCGATCCTTTAAACTTGAAGCTTGCCTCTGACGGAGGGTTGAAGATCACCTCCTTACGATAACAGTCTATGTTGGCATAATTAGAAGCCAACCATTCCATTCCCAAAATAACGTCAAAATCACTCATATCAAGGGCGATCAATGTCACATCCATTGATCGATCAGACACTAACATTTGGCAGGCTTTCACCGCTTCACTAGCTAGTAACGTTACCCCCGCAGGGGTTGAGACTGAGAAAACATAGCCCAGCGGCTCTAGTTCTAGGTTGGCTTGACTTACAAATGATGCAGAAATAAAAGAATGCGTTGAACCCGAATCAAACAACACAAAAGCATAATGGTCGAGGATAGGGATGGTACCTGTCACTACTGCATTAAGGTCCTCGGCCTCTCGTCGGGTGGTGGCAAATATCTTGCCCTGATGTTGTGCTGGTCTCACCCCGGATGCCTGATTTGAATGGACGGCTGGTCGGCATAATTAGCTTTCTTCTGATTACAATTCGGAGCAATATGCCCTTCCCGACCACACTTGAAACAAACACGGGTCCCTGCCAAGCAACGACCCCAGTGGTACTTCCTACAGGTCTGACATAATGGCCTATCCTAATTAGGCCCTGGCTGATTCTGGGCTCTCTGTCGACGGTCCTGGGGCGGACCTCGTCTAGGGTAACGGTGACCCCTCTGTGTGTTCGAGCTCATCTGATCGTACCTTTGCTTATGACCTGAGGAAGGTTCTGAAGAGACAGCTGACGGTCGTCGATCAATCAGCTGTGCCACCCTAACTGCCGTGGCATAGTCTTGGGGTTCATGGGCTGCCACACTGCCCTGAATATCTTCCTTTAAGCCTGTGATGAAACGTTCTACCTTATCAGCCTCTACAGCTACCAGGACAGGAGCAAACCGAGACAGTCTGGCGAACTCTGTCTCGTAT
The DNA here is from genome assembly GCA_017139565.1 of Luffa aegyptiaca. Lineage (NCBI taxonomy): Eukaryota > Viridiplantae > Streptophyta > Magnoliopsida > Cucurbitales > Cucurbitaceae > Luffa > Luffa aegyptiaca. Next base: position 20,605,978 of record CM029399.1, read on the forward strand.
TCCTCTACAGTTCGGTTTCCCTGCGTAAGAGCCACAAACTCTGCTTGCTTCTTGAATCGGGAGGCTGCAGGGTAATATTTCCTGAAGAACTCCCCCCTGAACTGAGTCTATGTGACAGGTCCGTTGCTGACGTCTATAGTCCTTTCGATCGATTGCCACCAAATCAAGGCGTTATCTCGTAACAGGAACACGGCGCAGTACACTTTCTGGTCCTCCAGGCAGTTCATGTGGCGAAAGACAGTCTCGATGGAGGACAGCCACAACTCTGCTACCGTGGGGTCCCTTGAGGCTCCATCGAACGGACAGGGGTCCCACTTCCTAAAATCTCTTAAGCACTTAGCTTCCCGTGATAGGGCGGCTTCGTTGTTCTGAGGCGCTTGGGCATGTCGCCCTGCAAGCACGCCCGCAACTGCAGCCTGAACTGCGGTCTGAACTATTGCCTGGATATCCACTGTAACAGGTCCTACCGCAGGCCCCGGCTGTCCACCCGGCTGTTCCACTTGTGGGTTTTCTGGTAGATCTCCTTCTTGCTCCACAGGTGGCACGACTTGCTCAGGGGCTGTACGACCTCTACCACGACCTCTTCCTCGACCTCGTCCACGTCCTTGTGCTCGGGGAGGCATGATCTATTTCACAAAAATTTGATCATCTTACTAAACAGGCTTGAATCCTTTAAACAATTCACAGGTACAAAACCTTATGCATACTTTTCCCACAACATGAACCTTTTTCAAATATACATAACATTTGCAGGCTACAAAGTAATCAAACGTGTACCTGGCGTGACCGGATGCTTGCTGATAAGCCATGGACATACCTAAGGTTTACGATGTAAACCAGTCTACAGAACCTATAACCTAGGGCTCTGATACCAACTGTAACGACCCTACTTTTCATGCCTAGATCCTAAGGCCGTTACTACATGCATTTCATTCTACTTCTAAGAACAGCGAGGAAACATCATTTAAAGAAAACATACTTAGAAATTTTGCGAAACTTTTCAACCTGGGATCCCAGTTAAAACAGAACAAACGAAAACCTTTAGTTATTCAAACAAAACTTAAAGCGGAAAAAAAAACCTTAAATCATTCACTATACAAGCTCAAAATAAGAATTTCAAAACACAAAATGCGGAATACTATCCTAAAGGAGATCCATGGCCCAGCAACTCTCCGTCACGCGTCCTGTACACCTTTACCTCTACCTGCAGTTGTATGTAAGGGAAAGGAATGAGTATTTAAGAAAATACTCAGTAAGTAGCAATCAAGGTTTTAACATTTTATTCGAGTTAAGGGCCTAAGGGTTAGGTCATCTCATTCTCATTCATTTCATTTCATTTCATTTATCTGTAGTTCGGGTCTCGTGTTCAATTAGTACACCTATATACATATAAGTTTGCCAACTCACTGACAGTGCACAAGTGGGAGTTTTGGGAGGTCTCTACTCCTACTGATGGTAGATGGCACCCAGTCAGTGGAGCTAAGTCTCGTCCCTCAAGGCACTAATGGGCGCGCAGCGCTCTAAACTACCATTTCACTGGTGGGGCGTTCATGGGTTTAAGTCGGGAATTAACTTCCACAGTTAGTAAATGGCACCTAGACTGCGAAGCCAAGTCCCGCCCATTAAGCCCCTCATTTCAGTCTATCACATCTCAGTCCTAGGTGTTTAATTGACACGGCCCTCGTCTAAGGCACTAGCCTATTCCTTTCCCTTTTAGGACCCCTTAACTCTTGCTATTTTTAACTGCAACCCTGTTTAATACATCGGTTTCTTTTCTCAGATTACTGACAGGCTAACTAATAGGTACCATCCCAACTCAGTCATATCTCCCAACAGAGAAAACCACAACTTCTCGTTGCCCACAAACAATGTCAGTCAGCTTTAAAAATATGCAACAGCCATACACTCGCTTCTATCACACAACACAGATATATATATATATGCCGCAACCATGATCTTTAAGATTAACGCAACATATCACCTCAGTCACAATCCGAATAACTTATACCCATTCTCATGCCAGAAGTAAGCAAACATTTCAGAACATATACATTCCATTCCAATGCAGCAAGCTACTTACATTAAGGCTAACTCAACATGCTACAACTAACCTTAACATTTTCATATTATCCCCTTGATTCAAGTGAATCAATCATGCTTATTGGAACCCAAGGGTAAAACTTAGATTTTAAATCCAACTCATGCTTCCAAAAGAGTAAAACAATCGTGTTCCCCAATTCTAAGGCTAACCTTTCATACTTATCCCATGCTAGCATAGTGACATAATGAATACATGGGTCCAAGGCATACGACATAAACAAAAAAAAAACTACTTACATTAGCCCAACAAATCCTTGATCGACTTCTAACCAATTGTCCTTTAAATTCCAAGACTTCAAGCAACCAAAGCAGAAACTTAGCTTGCTGTCCGGGCTCTCAAATCCACCTAAATCCAACAATTTAATCACCAAACGCAATGGACATCTTAAATTCAATGGCCAAAATCAATGGGTATTAATCTAACACACATAAATCATTCCAAAACTTGACTTAATTCACTTACCCAATGACGAACTCGCTCAAAGAGGCTGAAACTTGAAGATCCGCTTCTAGAACGTCGGTTATGAAGAGAAACGCCTGCTGAATGGAAAGGGAAGTGAGTGGGTAATTGTTTAAATGCAAGAACTAACCCACATAAGCCTCAACCAACTTACCCACTGCGAGAACTCATCTAAAACACCCGACAAACGCGGAAAAATGGTCCCTCCTCGCTGCTGTCCGCGCCTACAGGGTTGCTGCCGGAAAACAATGCTAAACGCGCGCACCCACGCTGCTACAACATGAGACAGAGAAGGGAGGGGATGGGCGTGAGAGAGAGTGAGATCGAGGGAGAAGGAGACGAGAGAGAGAAGAAGAAAAAAAAACCGAGAGAGAGAGAGGGACGGAAACGTTACCGGCGGCGGTGACTTGCGACGGACGGAGGCGTGCGGCGGTGGCGTCGACGGTTGGCGTGCGGCGGAGGGAGACAGAACCGAGAGGGAGCGAGAGAGAGAGGGACTGCGAGAGAGAGAGTCGTGAGAGGGAGGGAAAGCTGCGAGGGAGAGAGGGAAAACGTGAGAGGGAGAGAAGAAATTTAGATTTTTTTTTTTTTTTTAAAGCTGGTCAAATTGACCGAAAATGTGGGGGGAAACTTTCCCCCCACTCACCCACTTTGACCGCCTAAAAAAAAAGCCATTTCCCTTTTTTTTTTTTTTTTTTTTTTTTTACACTGGTTGTTACACAAATGGAAAGAGATTCCTTTCCAGAGCCCTGCTTCAGATCTTCCCAATGGAATGATGAGAATCAACCAAATTGATTGGTCTCAAGATGATTCTTGGATGACCGTTTTAAGAAGGGTTCGTCCCCCACTGATTGATGCACCTAGGCAGATAGCATCTGTGTATCATGGACCCGAACCAGGTCTGTTCGATGATGATGAAGTCCTAGATCATCAGTCTGACATTCCCGATCAAGGAACATCTGTTGTAGATGCTACTGATGGTTCTATTGGAACTATCGAGGTTAAGACATATCCTGAAGTTCCAGCTGTTGCTCAATCAGCATTTCATAATAATTTCACTGTATTAGTGCATATCAAGGCTAGTCTTGCAAATCAAAGGCAACATTGTTGTGAAAATCAAACCCCATTTCCTTCTCAAAGTTCTCGTGCTCCTGTTGACCTTGTTACAGTGCTTGTTGTCAGTGGGAGCATGGCTGGTACCAAGCTTGCTTTGCTAAAACGAGCAATGGGTTTTGTGATACAGAACCTTGGCCCCTCAGACCGGCTTTCTGTAATTTCCTTCTCCTCTGCAGCACGACGTCTCTTTCCTCTTCGTCAGATGACTGAGAGTGGACGACAACAGGCTTTACAAGCTATTAATTCTTTGGTTTCAAATGGTGGAACAAACATCATCGACGGCTTAAAGAAAGGAACCAAAGTATTATTGGATCGGAAGTGGAAGAATCCTGTTTGTAGTATTATGCTACTTTCAGATGGTCAGGATACATATACTTTTGGCATTGGTAGTTCGCGTTCTGAGACCGACTATCTTTCACTTCTTCCGGTATCAAACCATCGCAATAACAACACGGCATTACAGATACCGGTGCATTCATTTGGTTTCGGCACTGACCATGATGCTACAGCAATGCACTCTATCTCTGAGATCTCAGGAGGAACGTTTTCCTTTGTAGAAGCGGAGGGTACAATCCAGGACGCATTTGCTCAGTGCATTGGAGGGCTCTTGAGTGTTGTTGTGCAAGGACTTCAAGTTAGAATTGAGTGTGTTCATCCTAGTTTGCAGCTCGGTTCATTGAAAGCAGGAAATTACCGATCGAACATCATGGCAGGTTCAAGAATTGGCACTATTAATGTGGGAGATTTGTATGCTGAAGAAGAAAGAGACTTTTTGGTGACAATCAATGTACCAGTTGATGGTTCCATCGATGAGATGTCATTGCTCAAAGTCAAATGTACTTACCGAAAGACCATCACAAACGAAATGGTGACTTTAGAAGACATTGAGGAAGTGAAGATAAGAAGGCCTAATGTGATTGGAGAACAATCTGTGTCAATAGAAGTCGACAGGCAGCGCAATCGGGTACATGCCTTGGAGTCAATGGCCAAGGCTCGAGTTGCGGCTGAACGTGGTGATTTGGCCAATGCAGTCTCTGTCTTGGAGAACTGTTATAGAGCACTATCAGAAACTATCTCAGGACAAGCTGGTGATCATTTATGCAGTGCACTTTGTGCTGAGCTAAAGGAGATGAAGGAGAGAATGGAAAACCAACGCATCTACGAGGCGTCGGGAAGGGCATATGTTCTATCAGGACTAAGCTCTCATTCATGGCAGCGAGCCACCGCACGTGGTGATTCAACACGCAACGGAAGCCTTGTGCAAGCTTACCAAACCCCATCGATGGTAGACATGTTGACACGGTCTCAAACCATGTTATTAGGGAATCCAACGCCACGGCCCCAAAGAACACTCCGCCCAACCATGACGTTTCCTGCTCGAACTCGTCAACGGTAATCTAGTGGTACCATCTGAAACTTGATCCTGCTTGCCATTGTTGTAGACATTTCCTTTTTGCTATTTTTCTGGCATTCATCCTTTTTGTGGTATTTGGAGTTTTGTGGGGGGGGGGGGGGGGGTATATATTTACCTAGAGTTTTGGTGGGTATACTTCCTTGTTGTAAGTTGTAAATGAATAAGAATTGGGGGTGAAATATATTGCAATGGGGGTAGTGAACAACTGTGAAAAAAGAAGCACTATTTGGGGAGATTGGTTTACTCAAGTGTGATTTTGGTTGGGGGTATAGATGTGAATTATGGAGATAATTGTGGTGAGTTTCTCACTAAGTATGGTATAATACTACTCCTAATTCTTTTCCAAGTGTTTATTTATCTCAAATGCTAGTTTTAGTAAAATTATTGTCTTCATTTCTGTTCTTGTTTGCTTTGGTTTTTACTGCTGAATTTATGTATTGTATGTTAGAAGAGTAATCTTTGTTTTTAAAAGAGTAATTATATATTCTTTTTTATAATAAAAGAAATTCATTAAAACGAACCGAAGTAAACCAAAAGGGTAAAAATCTTTCAACATGTCGACAACAATATCCCCCAACAAAGAGCATTTGATAATATTGCAGGGTCCATGAAATGAAATAACGTATCATATAATAACATGTCAAATTGTGAAAAGAAGGATATGTACTACTACTGCACTAGATATTTTACCCTCGATGATGGGTCAACCATGCCATGTAACAAAATTTAGACTATTGATGTGTCATATCATATTAGTCATATAACCACTACATTATTGCTTGAGCTATATGTTACTTATTAGTTGGCCTACTTTCTACATGGGATGTTTAAAATCATTGCTTTTCTTAGTTGGCAACTTTCTTGTTTAACTTTTGTTTGGAATAATTCAAAATGCTTTGGAATGATCGTATTCAAATTTTACATGGTGTACACTAAAAAATATTACAATTGACAATAAAGTGTATTTGAAGACGTTTGTTACAATTGAATCCTATAAAGTTTATTTTGGTTTTTGTTTATTTTTTTTTCTTTTTTAAATTTGAATTAAGAATTCTAAAAAGCTATTAACATTAGTTTAGCTTCTGTCTAAAAAACATTATTTTAGTGTATAAAGTTATTTTTTGAGAAAAAAAAATGTATGATTAAGGTTATAAGTCCTTTTGATTCGTCCTTTAAATTAATAGCTAAAAGGCATGCACACTTGGTTGTCAAAAAAAAAAAAAAAATGAAAGAAAGAAAGAAAGATGTGTATTCCATTTTCTAGAGGTGTGAGGTTCAAATCTCCACCTCCATATTTACTGTAACAAAAAATTTTAAATTTTGATGTCAATTCCATAGTTGCCATTTATAATTCATTCAAAGGTAAGAATTAAGAATAAGAATATGCGATAATCTTGGTGCAAATTATATTTAATACTGAGCAACTAAGACTATTTGATAATCATTTGATTTTTTGTTTTGGTTTTTGAAAAGTGTGCTTGTTTTCTCATGTTTTTCAAACACTTCCATCTTTGTTAGGGAAAATATGGAATTCTTAGCCGAATTTCAATAACAAAAATAAGTTTTCAATTTTTTTTTTTTTTTTAGTTTTTAAAATTTGGCTTAGTTTTTTAAAACATTAATAAAAAGTAGATAGCAAAGCAAAGAAACATATAGATGGAAGTAGCGTTTTATAAGCTTAATTTTCAAAAACTAAAAACTAAAAATCAAATGATGATCATATGAAACCTAAGAAAATGTGATTCGTAATCGTTTTGGATCCAAATTTGTGCTGATCATTTCTTTCTTCACAGAAAATTATGCAGTTTGAGAAGTTGAAAGGGAGGTAGGAGGAGAGCTAAAAAGAAGAAAAAGAAACTAAATAAACATTTTAAAACGTTTTAATTATTGTTAATAATTGTTAATAGTTAATCAATTATTGGAGAAATAATTAAGCATAACCTTTGCTCATAATTTAATTGTAAGTTACAGTTTATCATACTCTTTCATTTTCCAAAGTATATATTAAAATTTAACCTTCCGTATATAAACCCTACCTTTCATGATCCATCCACAGAAAACCAAATCCAACTATATAAATTTCATCTTTCTTATCAACCTTCTCTCTTCATCAATCCAATCTTTTCATAAAATGGCTTACCTTTTGAAACTCTTCATCTTCACCTCTTTTCTTGCTCTCGTCTTCTCATCCACGGTTGAATCAAGACCAAACCCTAGAATGAGTTTGGCAACACAGCTAAAGTTAGATGGCCTGACATCATATTGTTGGGAATCTTTGTACCAACTCCAAGCATGCACCGGCGAAGTTATCACATTCTTTCTCAATGGCGAAACTTATTTAAGTCGGAATTGTTGCCGAGCCATTGTAATTATTCAACATGAGTGTTGGCCTACCTTGCTTGGCTCTTTGGGATTCACAACAGAAGAAGGTAACATCCTTGAAGTCTATTGTGATATGATTGATACTTCTACATCACAACCTCCCTCCATCACCATTGTCCATCGAGCGAAAAGTCGAGCCTGAAAATCATGCTCCATGAAAAAGCAAAGTTAATTTTTGTAATAATATATACCTAATAATGTTGTATTCATTTTGAGTTATGCTTGGTTTTATTTCCAAAGTTTAATGTTTAAGGGTCAAGAGTCACACTTGTTATAATATTTCTGTTATTGATCTATTATAAAAACCATATTCAAAACTCGATTTGCATTTAATTCTCATCCTATATTATAAGATTGACTTGAATTGACTAGCAATTTTGAACACTTCTCAGATCAAAATAATCTTGAATATGCATGGTTTATAACTTTATAATTAATTTAATATTTTGTATAATATCAATTAAGTAAATTAGTAGCCTACATAATATTCTAAAAAAAAGAGTAGCCTAAAATAATACCTACGGAATCGTTCATCCATTTATTTGTTCTTTTAAATGTTTATTTTTTGAGAAATAAAAACTATTAACTTTTAATGAGTTTTGTTCATTTTTTATATGCAAGACTTTTTATATACATAAAGCTTTTTATTTTCTTTTCAAATTTGTGAAACAATGTTTTTCTAAGCTTTAAAGAAATAATAGAAATTATTGAGATGGTGTGTTTGATAATAATTTTATTTTTTGAAATTAAACTAATTTCCAAATAAATCTTTCTTTATTTTTTTTTTCTAAAAAATGGAAAATTTAGCCCAATTTTAAAATCAGTAGATAGACTTTTCTTTCAAAAATTTTGAAATACGTATAAAAAAAATATTTTCAAAATTTTATTTTAAAAAACAACTAAGAATTTATTTACTTACAAATCCAGGGTATCAGATTTCTACAGAGATAAAGACCTAACTGGAGCGAGAATTCTCGAGATCATAGTCAAAATTTAAAAGCTAAATAATGTTTGTGGTTCATCCTTGTTTCCGTTTCCTGTTTCCTATTTCTTTAGAATTAGAAACAAGAATATGTTTGAAAACCATTCTGTTTTCTTGTTTCTTGAAAAAAATTGAAACGTTTGGAAACTATTTTTCTTGTTTTTTTCTTTTTAATTTTTTTATAGTTTAAATAGAATTTAATATACATAATATAAAAAAAAAGATATAACACATTAAAACATATAAGAAAAAAAATTATCAAAAGACCTAATACAATAAGTCGTAATGTAAAATTAAAAAAACAATTATATAACATTGTACAATGTGTCGTTTCCCACCCGAGGCATTCACCTTAAATGATGTCGACTTTTTTTTTTTTTTTTTTTTTTAATACATCAACACATTTGGGGGTGGGGGGATTCGAAGCTCTGACCTCATGGTCGACTTACATCTTACTCAATTGTAGTACTTTATAAATTGTCTGACAAAGTAATATATATCTTAAACGATGATTGATTCATTGATAAATTCATTGAAGAAATCATTTTAATGATAATTGTATATCAAGTCATTATGAGCAAGTACATTAAAGTTAAACACAATATAACATTAATTAGAGATCACATAGACATAAACTTAAGAAAAAAATGTTTGAAGATAGGAAGATGACGAGCATGAAATTACACAAAAAAGAATCAAGGGTTTCTTTTTTCTAGAATTTGCATCGATTCTGTATGACGAAAAAATTTCTAGTACTGTTGTAGTATATGAATACTCTTTTCATTTATTATTTGTCATGTGATCATCATTTTGAAAAATGACGTTGGGTCCACCATCATTAAAAGATATATTCACGAAGGCAAAATTACAGTGTGAACAAAGAAAGTGTGATAGACTTTATGATGAGAGTTCGTTATTGTGCCATGTCATGTGCACACATGTATGCCACGTGAGCAAAATTTTGAATATTAAAACGAATAAATCACATGACCACCACATTGTTGCTTAAAGCGTGTCATTTTCAGTTTGGCCTACTTTCCACCTAAGATTGGTTTTTTTTTTTTTTTTTTTTTTTTTTACAATCACCTAAGATTGGTTGACATAATCATCGCAACATGAAATTTCGACAATTTTTATTACTCGGTGACTTTCTCGTTTAACTTTTGTTTTAACTTTAAATTACTGAAATAAAAATATAAATTAAAGGATAATTTTTTTTAATCATACATTTGATATCTACAACTCATCTTTTAATACGTGTTGCACATGATTTTCTATTTTGTGAAATAAAGGCTAAATTATTGATTGATGTAACGTGTGGGGAAAATGAAGAAAGAGTCTTCATGGCATTTATTTTCATATTTATGACATTAATTTTTGTTTAAAAAGGAAAAAAAAAGTCTTCATGACATTAACTTTTAACAAGTCTTTCTCAAAAAAAAAAAAAAAAAAGGGTTTAATGTTGATTTCAACTTGAGTGTGTGAGAGGATTGAAAGAGTCCTCAACTTCCTTCAATTAATAATTAAATTTAAATGATAATTCGATAAAAATTAAAGGTATGTTTGATTTAACTGTTTTAGTGTTTAATTTTGAAAAAAATAACTTATTAACAACATTTTGAAAGCAATTTCTTTTTAAAGAGTTTCAACACTCATGAGAAAATATAATTCTAAATAATTTTTCTACAAAATGTTTAAAAAACATTTAAATTAACGGAAAGGTGATCCAAAATATCATATATGTTTAATATTTTGGATTCATAATTTGCTGACTTTTGTTTTCTACATAAAACTTTACAGTTAGAGAAGTTGAAAGAGTGGAGAGCCACAAGAAGAAAGTGATCGAAACTGAATAGACATTTTAAAACGTTTTAGTTTTAATTATTGCTAGTGTTTAATCAATTATTAGATATAAGATAGATAATTAAGTAAAACCATTTCACATTTAATTGCATAAGTTACATAATCTCATTAGTTTCCCTTTATGAATTAGGGTGTGTTTGGTTTAACTTTTCAAGTGTTTAATTTTGAAAATAAATCATTTTGAAAAAAATTCTAGTGTTTGGCAACTACTAAAAATGACTTATTAGAAAATGAGATTGATAAATAAACCATTTTGAGAGAAACACTTGAAACCAACTTCTTAAAAAAGACTTCTTAGTAAACAATAACTTGTGTATAAAAACATTTGTGAGTAAATGCAACCAAACATATGAGTGTTTAAATTTTAAACAATTTTTATACAAAATGTTTTTTAAAAAATGCATTCTTGAAAAACATTTAAATTAAAATGTATTCCAAACGGACCCTTAATAATTAATAATAATAATCTTATTCTTTTTGTTTTTCCCAATTATTATATATTTCGTCTTCTCTATATAAACCCTACCTTTCATGATTTGGTCACAAGCAAATCCAACTTCTACAAACTTCATCCTTCTTAGGGTGTGTTTGGATTAACTTTTCAAGTGTTTAATTTTGAAAATAAATCATTTTGAAAAAATTTCTAGTGTTTGGCAACCACTAAAAATGACTTATTAGAGAATGAGATTAGTAAGGGCCCGTTTGGTAACGTTCTCGTTTCTTGTTTCCGTTTCTTCGTTTTTAATAAAGAAAAATAGAATTTCATGACCCTAACACCTATGCATTCAATAATAATAAACCTATATTCTTACTTATGTTTGGAAAAAATTGGAAACAAGAACAAAAAAGGAGAAACTAGTTTTAGTTGTTTCCAAAAGTTCTATTCAAATTTTGGGAGTGTTTCTAAAAAATGAGAAACAAGAAACATACATAGTTATTATATGCTTAGATTTCTTAATAAAATTGGAAACAAGAAACAAGAAACGAGAACGTTACCAAACGGGGCCTAAATAAACCATTTTGAGAGAAACACTTGAAACCAACTTTTTAAAAAAAGAGTCTTTAGTATACACTAACTTGTGTATAAAAACACTTATGAGGATATGCAACCAAACATATGAGTGTTTAAATTCTAAACAATTTTTATACAAAATGTTTTTAGAAAAATGCATTCTTGAAAAACATTTAAATTAAAATGTATTCCAAACGAACCCTTATTCTCATTCTCATAATTCGTGTTATTGTTTTCGATTTCTTCGTAAAATGACTTACCTTTTGAAACTCTTCATCGTCTCTTCTTTTCTTGCTTTCACCTTCTCATTCATGGTCGAATCAAGACCGAACCCTGAAACGAAGCTAGTAGCACGATTAAAGTTAGATGGTGAGACATCGGATTGTTGGGGATCTTTGCACGAGCTCCAAGCCTGCACCGGTGAAGTTAAAACATTTTTTCTTACAGGTGAAACTTATTTAAGTTCCAATTGTTGTCGAGCCATTAGAATTATTCAACATGAGTGTTGGCCTACATTGCTTGACTCTTTGGGATACACGACAGAAGAAGGTGACATCCTTGAAGCATATTGTGATACCACTGTCGATGCGCTCACAACATTGTCATCTCCTCTATCGTTGTCTGTCAAGCAAAACGTCGTGGCTAAAAGCCCCACCCCATGAAAAGAAAAGTGGTTCTTGTAATAACATAATTATTTGAAAGTTTAGTTTGAGAATCAAAAATATAATCACACTTATGGTTAATTGTATTTCTGTTATATTTTGAAAGAATATATAGTTAATTAAGAAGTACTCAATTTTATATATTTCATTTTTACAATATTAATAAATAGTTAATTTCGCTTCTCAAAAAAACAAAAAAAAAAAAGTTAATTTCGTAATAAGCATAACGTAATTTATTATTATAAGATAATTTATTTTTAAAAAAACATCTATTATTAAGTAAAGTATAGCTGAATAAAATTTTACTTGAAAATAATGTGAAATGTGTATAATACTAAAAAAAAATCTTTTTGTGAAATGTGTATAATACTAAAAAAAATCTTTTTCTTTTTCGCAAAATAGAAACCACAGAAAAATCTAAAGACTTCCTAAGATAGTAGAAAATAAAATTTTATATTTTTTTTCAATGTAGTGAATGAATCCATGTTTTCTTAAGTTTACTACACATCATGATTCATAAATTTCTTTACGATCAGTCTATTATGTCATGTTGTGTATGCACACACGAGTTTATTACACGTGAATCACACAAATACTATAGGAAAATAATTTCTAGTATTGTGGTAGTCCGATACTCTTTATACATATATATCACATTAGCATTGTCCTTTTAAAAATGATGTATGATATACTAATATTAAAAAAAATATATTATAAAAGTAACATTATAGTGTGAATTTTCTTCAAAAAAAAAAAAAAAAAAAAAACATTATAGTGTGAACACAAATGGGGTATGATAAATATCCCACAATATTGGAAAATTTTCCTAAATAACTACATTATTATCTTCGTTTATTCCTTGAGAAGGCAATTGGGTTGCTCATCCCTTAGCTCAATTAGCTAGTGTTGATCTTTTAGATCATGTTTGGATTGAGAACTGGCCAAATAAAAGTACAGATTTGCTTGTTCCGGATGCTTCTGTTTCTAGTTGATTGTGCTTTTTTTTTTAAACAAGTTGATTGTGCTTTTAATCTATATATTTGAATTATTATTATTATTATAAATTTTAATTTTGATATTTGTTTTGAATAATAAAAAGTGTATTAGAAAACGTGTTCTCTCAAACTTTACATTTTAAAAATTTCATATTGCCAAATTCAATAATAAAAAGTAAATTTGTTGTCTTCTTCCCAAGTTAACAACGATAACTTAGTGTCAATTCTTTTTCCTTACAATTGTTAATTAATTAAGTTCCTAATTCCTCTAGTTCCATCTAATTATTAATAATTAAATTTCCCATAGTTGTTGTTGCAGTTGCGGTTGCCATTTATAGCACATTCAACGATAAGAATTAATAAGTACAAAAATCTGCACTGGTTTTAGTGCAAATTATATTTATTAATGAATAATTAAGAAAGAACTTTAAATAAAAGAAGAATCAGGAAAATATTATATTTTAAGTGTTTTAGATACAATATTTTCTGAAAAAAAAAATAACAGTAAAGTTGAGAACTGGAATAGGTGGAGAGGTTCTCTTATTTTTCGTTCAAACTGTTCATCTTACATAGGAGTCTCGTGAAATAGTTGAACATTGTCCTGCATTATTCTACATATCAACATAGCTCAACTAGCATATAACTTATATTAATGATCGAAAGGTATCTAGTTTGAATTCCGGGTTCCCACCCCCACATGTTGTAAAAAAAAAAAAAAAAACTCATCTTGTCTCCACCCCCACACTTAAAAACTTATCTATTTCTTCACAAAAGGAAAATCCAACTTACAAACTTCATCTATTTTATTTTATTACCATTCCTAGTTTATTGATGAAATTTCTTTGTAAAATGACTTACGACCTTTTGAAACTCTTCATCTTCACTTTTTATTTTGCTCTCATCTTTTCATTCATGGCGCTTGGTCAAAGTCAAACTCTAAAATAAGTATAGGAGCAAGACTAAAGTTGATGATCAAACATTAGACTGTTGGAGATGTAACGTCCGTAATTTAAGGAAAATTCAAATTTTATTAGTTTTGGAGTTAATTTGGTTTAAGTTGTGTTAATTTGGAGTTGGAGGGAAATTAAAAGATTTACAAAAAAAATTGGTGAAAATTAAAAATTTGAGTTGGAATGGCAATTTCGTAAATAGTTGGTCTTTAGAGCCAAGCCCAAGCCCATTGGTTTTTTTTAAAAAAGCTCAGCATACAGCCCTAGGCATTGTCTTCTTCTCCATCTCTCCCCTCCTTCTCCAACCCGATTTCAGCCACCCAAATACCCCATCTTCGGCCGACAACACCTCCCCATCGATGGCAGCATCACCTTCATCTCCTCCGGCAGACTCACGGCGGCGCAACTAGAGACGGGCAGCGGCAGTGGCGTCGTCCTCGGCAAGTCTGTGAGCTTCAACGTGCGGCTGCAGCAAGCGGGTCTTCTCCGGTCAGCGGTGCACGTTCCAGCAGGTCGATTTCCAGCGTAGCAGGGCGGCGGTTTGCGACAGTGGGTGACTCCGGCGAGTAGCACTCTGGTCAACACGAACAACAACGGTTTTTTGGGTGAGATTTACCTTGGGTAAGTTGGATTAATGTTATTTTTGTTTGATTTTAGCCTCCGGTTGAATACCCACTCGTTTTTGTCTAGCTCATCAAGCTCTCCGTTCAAGTTTCATCGATTCAAAAAGTGGGTCTTCGAGTTTCGTTGGCTTTAGGTAATTTCAACTTTGGACAAGAGAATTAATTCTAGTTTTGGTTATTTTAAGCAATCTTAGATGTGTGCCCATTAATTTTGGTTATTGATTTCAAGGTACCTATAGCGATAGTAGGTTGGATTTTGGCACTAGAGTGGAATTGAAACTCTCGACTCGCAAGCTAAAAGTTTATTTAGCTTGCCAAAGTCTTTGAATCAAGAAGTTTTGAAGAGGATTAGTTTGGGGTTAATTTAGCCAAGGTAAGTGACGTTACTGTTGAATTTTTAATTGGGTGCGCGTGTTTGTTTTTCCAAAAAATTCATGTGTATTATGTGTTGTTTGAATATGTTTCGTTTATGATAAAATTGTTGAAAGCATGAAAATTTATTATTATTGTTTGCAATTGTTGATGTTTGTAATATTTGAGTTGGTGGTCTCTCAAAATTTCATTATGTATGAGTTTAAATGATTTATGAGTTTGTTTAAATTTTATAAGTGTACATGAAATTGATCTACATTTAGAGATGCCTACACAAGACTTAGGGACATGAAATTGATGTACCTAAGTCGAGGTTTCGTGAAATTGACGGTCTCGAGGTTTCGTGAAATTGACGGCCTCCGTAGGAGACACATGAAATTGATGTGTCTAGGATATGCATGAAATTGATGTATATCCTCTCTCATTAGAAAGTTTAAAATAAAGTTTAGGGCCACCACCTCAATAGTAAGGTCCCTTACTGAGTATTTTAAATACTCATTCTTTTCAAAAATATTTTTTTCAGGTAAAGGCAAGGGTAGGTGAAAGGCGATTGATGAGAATCCGTTAGGCAGCCATGAGAGTGTTGGGTTTTATGCCCTAAAACTCGTAGATAGTGAATGTAAACAAATTGTATACTTGTTTCAATAAAGTGTTATTGAGTTTCTACAATAAAGTGTTATTGTTAAATATTGCACAATTTGACCCAAATCCAATAAACTAAGATCCAAGGTTGTTTACATGTGACTTGAACTAGTATGTGGGGACATACGGGGATTGGTGTTCAAGTAACAACCTAAAAGGTTTATAGTATAAGAATAATGTTGGGTACCTTATCCTGGTAACACTATGTGATACGGCCCGCTTTGTATTCGATACAGACGTATTATTCCAAGGCGTCCATGTAGGAGACATGCGAGCGGGGGTATCCTATGCAATGAGTTTGCATAAGACCGGACCACGAAATAGTCAACCATTAGTTATAACACCGTTAACTAGTTAGGTTACTGTTTCAATACGATGACCTAGGTAACTCAGTCTTAATCCTGAGTGTGTCATGAACTCCTTCTCATGAGGGATTGTCCTTTGATTAGCATGGGTGAGAGTGGCCAATACGCCGACTCAATATGCCTTCCTTTTTGGGGATAAGACCGAGTGGGAGGCTGGGGACATGACAACACAAGAAGGAATTCACTCCTTCCCGCTTCTAGGAGAAGTAGATGAGTGTTCCCTTAAGTGGTGACTCCGGGACTTGAACAAAGGGATCCCGCCCTCTCACTGGCCCGAGAGGGACTTTCTGTTTAATGGTTGGACCATAAACAGGTTGTTCATTAGGTTGTTCATTAAAGGGAAATTAAATTGCATTGAGCATGACATTACCTTAGATTAATATAATTGTTATATTTATGGTATGTATGCTAATGTATGGTTTTATAAATTAATTAGAATTTGATTGTTAATTTATTCACCATAGTAGCATGTTATAGGGTTAATTCATTAAAATTTATAATAGTTATAAAATTAATGAATAGAAACCGTTAACCTATAACAAAGAATTGCATGCAAACATAGGATCTTAGGATAAATGAATTAATTTTAAAAAAGTTTAAAATTAATTAGATTTAAGATCACATTTCTAATAGGATTAGAATTATTCTTACTTAGAATTAAAATTAGTTTTAATTGACTAAGTAGGAAAAACATTACTATGATTATAAGGGAACTCCACCGGTTAAGTTCTGTCTAAGGTTGGGGGTATTTAAGCTGACGGTTTACGGAACACCTCCTACCTGGGAACTGACCCGGAATACCGGAGTTGAATTAATCATAGTTAAATGTTAGCATGCAATGTCACTAGGTTTGTTAAAAGTGTTTAATGCACCTAGATCTTTAGAGTAAAGACCTTACATTACTGTGGTTATAAGGGAACTCTCTCGGTGAAGTTCTGTCTAAGGTTGGGGGTATTTAAGTTGACGGTTTACGGAACACCTCCTACCTGGGAACTGACCCGAACCATGAGTTGAATTAACCATAGTAATGTTGACTTGCAATATTGGGTTTATTAAAAGAAGTTTAATTCACCTAAAACATTGTGGTTGAATCATTTCCATAATTGTTATAATAGGATCAGACTTAGATAGATTGACTTAGCCGAATTTGATCTAAGTTAAACAACCCTAAATTAACCTTAGGACATTTTCAGTGGGAGGAAAATTACAAAACGAGATTTAAATCAAGTTTTGCTCCTACGTCCCTATATTCACAACGTGAGGTTCATGCTCAGCTTCGAGTCGCCCTAGGAGCGACCTCCATTCGGAAAGTGTTTGCATGAATCAATAACAAGGTGAATGGGAAAAATGTCTAGAGTAAGTGGGAGCGGGACACGTGTCAACGTATCCCTCGGTCTCCGCCCCTAGTTCACACCGTGAGAGTCCTATGATCCGCCTGCAGGTTGTCCTGGCGCAACCATCCCTTCGGAGGGCTTGATCATAGGATTCGGAACATCGTGAACTCCTGAATAGGATAGGAACTCTTAGGCAAATTACCAACAGTTGTCTTTCCCTTCGGTAGCCTGTTGGTGCGTGTCTCTGAGATTTGAAAGTGGGAGGGTTACACTTACGGGAATGAGTTAAATGTATTAACTAATCCTTGACCGAACAACGGTAACTAAACGCTAACGGAATATGAGTTATTCTGGTGTTAGAGTTTGGTTGAGATTGTCTCAATTCAGAGGAGGAGTAGCTGACCACCCTTCGGTGGTTGTTGTTCTAAACCTTTGAAGTATCGTTGCAAAAACTAAATCAATAGTTTTATAGGGTTTCTTTGATTGCTTATTTTTTGCAGAACTTGATTGGATTATTTGTGATGGGTTAGTGCGATTAATAATACAAGTAATTTGTTACTTCAGCAATTATATAATAATTTTATGTGTATTGTCTTACGTCATTTTATAAATAACGGTAATACAACAAGCTTAAACGACAAATTGTGGTAAATAAGTCTAGGATTATTCTTAACTGAGGAATGTCCTCATGCCCCATATGTTTAAATCATTAAGAATTGTTCTTGATGAATATGACATAGAACCCTACTTAGAAAAAAGAGAACTTGTTCAAGACCGTAATTTTCATTTACTTGTCTTGAAAACGTGCTTAGTGAAGAATAGTGATTCCCCCTGAATACTTGATTCAGGAGCCACAAATCACGTGTGTTCTTATTTTAAAGGAATAAGTTCCTAGAAACAGTTTGTTGCTTGTGTAATAACTCTCAAAGTTAGAATTAGAGAGGTTATATTGGCTATAGCAGTGGGGAACATTAAGTTATTTTTCTCAGTGGGAGAAAATACATATTATTAGATAATGTGTATGTAATTCCTAAGATCAAAAGAAATTTGATTTCTGTGTCTTATTTGCTGGAACAATGTTACTCTTTACCTTTCTCTGCTAACGCAGTTTTATTTCAAGAAATGGAGTTGACACTTGTTTAGCTTTACTGGAAAGTAACCTAAATGTTTTAAGACTAATAAAGAGTAAAGCAGTCATGAACACTGAGTTGTTTAAGACTGCTACTACTCAATGTGAAAAGAGGCAAAGGATTTCTCCAAAAGGAAAATACCTTTCTTTGGTTTTAAGGTAGACCATATTAATCTCAATTTGATTGGGAGATTGGTCAAGAGTGAACTTCTAAGCAAATTAGAAGATGACTCTCTACTACCTTGTAAGTCATGCCTTATGGGCAATATGACTGATAGGTCTTTTACTAGGACAAGATCTAAGAGCCAAAGAGCCCTTGGAGCTTGTACATTTGAATCCTTGTGGTTCAATATGATAAAGCAGTGGGAGGGCATGAATAATTCATCTCTTTTTTGGATGATTATTCAAAGGTATAAGTATCTTTACCTAATGTAACTTAAGTCTGAAGCTCTTGAGATGTTCGAAGGGGCTTAGGACTGAAATTGAAAACTTGTTAGGTGAGATGATAAAAAACACTTTGATCTGATCAAAGTGTTAAGTATAGGGATTTGAGATTCCAGGACTATTTGATAGTACATGGGATCACACCCTAAATCTCATTTAGGAGAAATAGAACCCTATTGGATATGGTTCATTGCATGTTGAGCTATGCTCAATTGTCTGGCTCGTTTTGGGGTCATGCAGTGTTGACTGCATTGCATACTGCAGTAGGCAACCCCAAAAGGAAACGAGAAGTGGATACTTCTTCAATTCACAAGAGAATAAAGAATTTGTATCGACAAATGCTAAATTCCCAGAAGAAGTCTGCATCAAAAATCATAAACCACAGAGTAAAGTCGATTTAAGTAAGTTAACTAATGAAGCTACAGTAACATCCACAAGAGTTGTTGATGAGGTTGGCTGCTCAACTAAAGTTGTTGATGGACCAGTGCATCTGGTCCGACACATCCATCTCAATAGTTGAGAGTACCTCGATGTAGTGGGAGGGTTGTTTTATAACCTGAACGTTACATGGGCTTGATTGAAGCCTAGGTCATCATACTTGATGATGACATAGAGGATTCATTATCTTTTAGAAAGAAAATGAATGATGTTGACAACGATCAAAGGATTAAAACCATGGACCTGGAAATGAAGTCTTTTGTATTTCACTTCCATCTGGGATCTTGTAGATCTGTTTGATGGGTAACACCTATTAGTTACAAGTGGATTTACAAGAGAAAACGAGACATTAAAGGTCTTAACCAGAAGGGTTCATACAGCAAGATCGAAAGCAAAAGGGTTTGCAAGCTTAAGTGATCCATTCATGGATTGACCTAAGCATTTCGAACTTGAAATATAAGATTTGATATAGTGACCAAATCTTTTGGCTTTAATCAGAACATTGATGAGTCTTGTGCTTACAAGTAATCATCAATAGTTCAGTAGCTTACTTAGTGTTGTATATGATTGATATCCTAATCATTGGGAATGATGTAGGTTATCTTACTGACTAGTAAAAGGAGCTAGCAGCTCAGTTTCCAAATGAAAATTTGGGAGAAGCTAAGTTTGTTCTTAGGATCCAAATTGTTAGGAACCGTAAGAACAAAAAGATAGTATTGTCTCAAATATCTTATATCTACAAAATGTTAGTTAGATATAAGATGCAGAATTCCAATAAGGGTTCTCTACCTTTCAGACATGGAGTTTTTTTGTCTAAGAAATTGTTTCCTAAGACACCTCAAGAGGTTGAGGGCATGAGACGAATACCCTATGCAGTAGGGATTGTCAGTAAGTATCAATCTAATCCAAGATTTAATCATTGGAAAACCGTTAATAATATCCTCAAGTATTCGAGGAGAACGAGGAACTATATGCTCGTGTATGGGACAAAGGATTTGATCCTTACAGGATACACTGACACAAATTTTAAGACTGATAAAGATTTGAGGAAATCTACATCAGTATCTATGGTCACTCTTTACGATGGAGCTATAGTATGACATAGTTACAGTCTTGACTGTATAAGTCGAAAAAATAGCTGCTTGAAAGTTCTTTTGGAATGTATGGCTTAGAAAGTTCTTGATTGTTTTGGAATGTGTTCCAAATGTGAACTTGCCCATCACACTTTATAGTGATATAGTGGAGTTGTGGCAAATTCAAAAGAACATCGCAGCCTAAGACAAGCAGACACATTAAATTGAATGAAATATTGTTGATTCATTTACAAAGACTCTCTCGGCTAAAGTGTTTGAGGGTCATCTAGAAGGTCTAGATCTATGAGATATGTACAAAGGTGTAATCTAGGGCAAGTGGGAGAAATGTAATGCGTATAGTGATACCATTATGTAATGGGTATAGTGATGCCCTAGTTTATTGTATTTGTACATTGTATATGTTTTATACATGTATTTATACACCTGCTGCTGTATAGATTATTGTACATCCCACTAAACTAGAGTTTTAGTTCAAGTGGGAGTTTGTTGGGTTTTATGCCCTAAAACTCGTAGATAGTGAATGTAGACAAATTGTATATTTGTTTCAATAAAGTGTTATTGAGTTTCTACAATAAAGTGTTATTGTTAAATATTGCACAATTTGACCCAAATCCAATAAACTAAGACCCAAGGTTGTTTATATGTAACTTGAACTAGTATGTGGGGACATACGGGGATCGGTGTTCAAGTAACTGTTGGGTTTTATGCCCTAAAACTCGTAGATAGTGAATGTAAACAAATTGTATACTTGTTTCAATAAAGTGTTATTGAGTTTCTACAATAAAGTGTTATTGTTAAATATTGCACAATTTGACCCAAATCCAATAAACTAAGATCCAAGGTTGTTTACATGTGACTTGAACTAGTATGTGGGGACATACGGGGATTGGTGTTCAAGTAACAACCTAAAAGGTCTATAGTACAAGGATAATGTTGGGTACCTTATCCTGGTAACACTATGTGATACGACCCGCTTTGTATTCGATACAGACGTATTAATCCAAGGCGTCCATGTAGGAGACATGCGAGCGGGGGTATCCTATGCAATGAGTTTGCATAAGACCGGACCACGAAATAGTAAACCACTAGATGTAACACCGTTAACTAGTTAGTTTACTGTTTCAATACGATGACCTAGGTAACTCAGTCTTAATCCTGAGTGTGTCATGAACTCCTTCTCATGAGGGATTGTCCTTTGATTAGCATGGGTGAGAGTGGCCAATACGCCGACTCAATATGCCTTCCTTTTTGGGGACAAGACCGAGTGGGAGGCTGGGGACATGACAACACAAGAAGGAATTCACTCCTTCCCACATCTAGGAGAAGTAGATGAGTGTTCCCTTAAGTGGTGACTCCGGGACTTGAACAAAGGGATCCCGCCCTCTCACTGGCCCAAGAGGGACTTTCTGTTTAATGGTTGGACCATAAACAGGTTGTTCATTATAGGAGCACTAGTACTTAAGGAGACAGATGTAACACAAGGGTAAAACGGTAATTTGACCCAGCCGTGATTACGAACACTCGTGGAGGATTGACTTACCGGCATAGGTCTACATCCATGGACACAGAAATGTTCTACAGTGAGAAGAGTTCAGCTGTGGGTCTTTAGTGGAATGACCCACAGTTAATGAATATTGGTTAACCTGATTAATGAGTTTAATCTATTAACCTCATATCATTGGAGCTTCTGATCTGTAGGTCCATTAGGTCCCCCTGCTAGCTCGTAAAGAGTAATTAGGAACAAATATATCTTGAGAGAATTTGAATAGTTCAAATTCATATTGGGAATTAAGTTAATTGTACGAGATACAAATTAATATAATGTATAGTGATGCATTAAAATATAAAGTTTAATTTTAGATTAAACTTTATTATATTGAGAGATTGATATATTTGAAAGAGTTCAAATATATGTCTAATTAAATATATGGTATTTAATTAGAAGATAAATTAATTAATTATGAATTAATTAATTATTCAATTTAGTTTAAATTAAATAAGATTTAATTAAACTATAGTCTATGAGAGAAATAAATATTTGAAGAAGTTCAAATATTAATATGAATTTGATTCATATTAAATTTATAGGATATAAGAGAATTTGAAGGAGTTCAAATTTTAATATGAAGTTGATTCATATTATAGAATTAATTAATTGAAGGTCTCAAATTAAATATATGATATTTAATTGGGTAATTAATTAATTAACTAATAGAAGGTCTGAAATTAAATATATGATATTTAATTGGTGATTAATTAATTAAAGAATTAATTAATTGGAAATTAATCAATTATGAAAATGATTAATCACTTATGGAAGTAATTAATCATTTATGGAAATGATTTAATCACTTATGGAAGTGATCAATCATTTATGGAAAAGATTAATCAATTATGGAATTGATTGGTCATGGAATTGGTTGGTTATGGAATTGATTAATTATGGAAAAGATTAAATCAATTATGGAAATAATTGATTTTAAATGAATATTTTATTCATGGCCTTTCTCCTATAAATAGAACACTAAACCTAGGGTTTAAGTACAACAACATAAGGCCACAAGAATGCACTCTTGCATTCTCTCTAGCCTCCCTCTCATATTCTCTCAACTCAGGAACTTTAGGGAGAATTTTCTCTCTAGAGTTTTTCCCATTCAATATTAGGTAGTCCCACAACTACGTTCCTAATCTCAGAGTTATAGCGGGGAAGATCAAATGGTGGTGTTCTTCGTTGTTGCAAAACAATCAAGAATCATCCGTTGAAGTATTCAGAGTCGTCAACGGAGGTTTGCTTCTCTTTTCTTTATTATAGATTTAGATCTAAATTTTGTATGCTTAGCCTTAAGTTTCTATAGAATTTGTTCTATGTTTTAACCAATGCAATAGTATTTTTGGATAAACAAAATTAACTACGAATCGGTCCCAATTACGCTTCCGCTTTAACGGAATTGGGGAATTCCAAATCCTTTCAGTAACAACCTAAAAGGTCTATAGTATAGGGATAAGGTTGGGTACCTTATCCCGATAACACTATGTGATACGGCCCGCATTGTATTCGATACAGACGTGTTGATCCAAGGCGTCCATGTAGGAGACATGCGAGCAGGGGTATCCTATGCAATGAGTTTGCATAAGACCGGACCACGAAATAGTCAACCATTAGTTGTAACACCGTTAACTAGTTAGGTTACTGTTTCAATAGGATGACCTAGGTAACTCAGTCTTAATCATGAGTGTGTCATGAACTCCTTCTCATGAGGGATTGTCCTTTGATTAGCATGGGTGAGAGTGGCCAATACGCCGACTCAATATGCCTTCCTTTTTGGGGACAAGACCGAGTGGGAGGCTGGGGACATGACAACACAAGAAGAAATTCACTCTTTCCCGCTTCTAGGAGAAGTAGATGAGTGTTCCCTTAAATGGTGACTCCGGGACTTGAACAAAGGGATCCCGCCCTCTCACTGGCCCGAGAGGGACTTTCTGTTTAATGGTTGGACCATAAACAGGTTGTTCATTAGAGGAGCACTGGTACTTAAGGAGACAGATGTAATACAGGGGTAAAACGGTAATTTGACCCAACTGTGATTACGGACACTCGTGAAGGATTGACTTACCGGTATACGTCTATATCCATGGACACAAAAATGTTCTAAAGTGAGAAGAGTTCAGCTGTGGGTCTTTAGTGGAATGACCCACAGTTAATGAATATTGGTGAACTTGATTAATGAGTTTAATCGGTTAACCTCATATCATTGGAGTTTCTGATCTGTAGGTCCATTAGGTCCCTCTGCTAGCTCGTAAAGAGTAATTAGGAACAAATATATCTTGAGAGAATTTGAATAGTTCAAATTCATATTGGGAATTAAGTTAATTGTACGAGATACAAATTAATATAATGTATAGTGATGCATTAAAATATAAAGTCTAATTTTAGATTAAACTTTATTATATTGAGAGATTGATATATTTGAAAGAGTTCAAATATATGTCTAATTAAATATATGGTATTTAATTAGAAGATGAATTAATTAATTATTCAATTTAGTTTAAATTAAATGAGATTTAATTAAACTATAGTCTATGAGAGAAATAAATATTTGAAGAAGTTCAAATATTAATATGAATTTGATTCATATTAAATTTATAGGATATAAGAGAATTTGAAGGAGTTCAAATTTTAATATGAATTTGATTCATATTATAGAATTAATTAATTGAAGGCCTGAAATTAAATATATGATATTTAATTGGGTAATTAATTAATTAACTAATAGAAGGTCTGAAATTAAATATATGATATTTAATTGGTGATTAATTAATTAAAGAATTAATTAATTGGAAATTAATCAATTATGGAAATGATTTAATCACTTATGGAAGTGATCAATCATTTATGGAAAAGATTAATCAATTATGGAATTGATTGGTTATGGAATTGATTTTAAATGAATATTTTATTCATGGCCTTTCTCCTATAAATAGAACACTAACCCTAGGGTTTAGGTACTACAACATATGGCCACCATAAGGCCCTCTCATATTCTCTCAACTCAAGAACTCTAGGGAGAATTTTCTCTCTAGAGATTTTCCCATTCAAGATTAGGTAGTCCCACAACTACGTTCCTAATCTCAGAGTTATAATGGGGAAGATCAATTGGTGGTGTCCCAATTGTTGACGCTCGGTCCAAAATCAAGAAAGATTAGGTAGTCCCACAAGTATTCAGAGTCGTCAACGGAGGTATGTTTCTCATAGCTTAACCTTTTGCCAATGTATTGGTATTTTGCGAAATAAAATTAATTTACGAACGGTCCAATTGTTTCCGCTGTAGCGGAATTGGGAATTCCAATCCTTCAATTTCAAGATCCATCCTATTTTCTTCTTTGATCGATATTCCTCAACTACCTCATTGGCAATTAAGATAGGATCAAGAATCTATCTTCCTTTGATAAAAGCACTCTGATAACCAGAGATAATCCCAATCGAAGGCAAGGCATTACTTTCTTCAAACGATCTGCAAGGATCTTTGCAAGACTTTTGTAAATTGAAGATATTAAATTGATGGGTCTGAAATCTTTTACTGATTTAAAAGAATCCTTCTTTTGTACCAAATAGCTAAAGTTTTCCTTCAAAGCGGCATTAACATGCCTATTAACATGGAATTTTAAAAAAGACGAAGGAAATCTTCTTTAAAAAATGACCAGAATTTTAAATAAAATTCCACCCTGAATCCATCAGGGCCTACTGCCTTGTTCCTTCCTAAAAGGCTTGATCTAATACACTGAGTGTTGAAAACAAAATGGATTCCCAAATTACAGAAAAGGTTTGATCTAATACATCGGGAGTGCTGAAACAAAATGGATTTCCAAATTTCAATAGCCGAAAGGATTTTGGAATTGGAAATTCTTTTATTACATTAATATGACGGTTAAAGTAGGGCCCTTCGTGTTAATAACCTAGAGAACTCTTTTCTGCCCATCGAACTTGTGATCAATGACTGCTAGATGCATAGAATGGGTGCTAAAGTTGAAAAATGTCCAGGGGTTAGGCCCAAAGGTTAATTGTTGATGAACAAAATTGGAATAGACTCCTTTTACATAGATTGCACCAATTTTGATTAAGGTAGAAGCTAGAGTTCCTTCTCCAGAGCGACTGGATTTCATTGACGAAAAAGTAAAGCTCTGACTGATCTTCCCACTCTCGATTGACGGCTCCGACCACCTCGACGGAATCCGATTCAATAACCAGATGCACCCTCTAAGATTTCAGATTTCCCATACTTCGATAGCCCATCAACGATTGCTTTCGCTTCCAAGCATTTAATCGGCCATTTCCTCTTAATTTGTGTAACGCCCCCGCGTTTCCAGGTGCGAATAATTCTGTTAAATTTCTATTTAATTCGGAGTTTTAGTACCTGTTGGCTGCTTAAGGTTGATTATTATTTATTGTTTTTGGTGGTTGCTTGGAGTGGGTAATTTGTATTTGGGCCAAGAAATTCTTTTTCCTTCGTGAATTTAATTTTAAGAATATTTCCTAATCCTTATAGAGTTCTAAGAGTCGATTTGGGCTTGAAGGGCCTTAATGGGGTCTTTAAATGTAAGAGAAGGTTATATTTTTTTAATTTCAAGTCTTAAGAAAAGTGGGAGCAAGGAAACCCTAGGAGCAAAACTCTCTTTCTCCCTCTCTTTTTCGTGAAAACCGCTCAGCACACCCCCCTGCGTTTTCTTCTTGCGTCCAGCCGCCCCCTTCTCCTTCAGCTTCGTTTTGCCCCACCAGTCACGCGAGGACCCTTCACCGGCGTCTCCCTCTTCGCGAATCTCCCTCTCTCTCTCGGATCTTTCTTCCTCCCCGCGCGCATCTCTCTCTCCCGTGGTTTGTCTGCGCCGTCCGCCCCCTCTAGTGTGTGTCGCAGCTGCCAACCGCCGAGCCGCCATCGCCTAAGTCGCTGGCCGTCGTAGTCGAGCACCGCCGCCGCGTGGATCTTCTCTCTGCTCGTTTCTGTCCGTGGTTCGTCAGATCCGTGGTTTCTTTTCTCCTTCCTCTGCGTTTCAGCCTTATAAGCTCGTGGGTAAGCTGTTTTCCTCCTCAATATAGGTTGATTAAGGCCCGATCTAAGAATCCTTGCGTGGTTTTGGTTAAATCTCGCACAGGTAGCAGTTTGGGGTCCCGTCATTCGCGATTTTGCTTCTGTCAAGTAGTGTTCGACCCCGTTTTGGGTCATTGCGACATCGTTTAGCGTTTTCGGTAAGTTTACGTCGTGACCCATGCTTATTCGAATTCAAATTTATATTACCCACTCTTGTTCGGCCTTAGAATTTAGTGTCGTGGTTGGTTTCGTGTTTTTCCAGTGCTGTTCGGAGTCGTGTTGGGCTCGAAATCATCCCTGTTTGGTGACCCATCGTCCGTGGAGCCTTAAACTTGAACACCCAGTGCTTAGGGCCTCTAAGCAAGTGGTTTTAGACCTCTTCGCTTGCTGGACAGCAGGTGTTCGAGGTCGTTCGGACGCTGAACGGTAAATTCCAGCATCCCTAGATCTTTTCCTCAAGTTTATTAGGTGCTCTAAGTTGTTTTCTAACCCTTGGTAATTGTTGCTTGTAGTTGGAGCTCTTTAGGCTCTTCCGGTTGTTTCCATTAGTCCTTTAGGATCGTTTAGGAGCGTTAGAGCTTCTTGTAAGTAGTTCTTACTTGTTGGAGTCTGTTTGATTGTGTGATGCATGCTGAATGTTTACTCGCTTTATAATTACTCTCATGTTTCTTGTTTCTCTGAATATATGTTTATATGTATGATATCGTTGAAAAGCATGACTGTTGTTGCGTGTTGATTGGTTGTAAGCATGTTGGTTTGTTGCATATGAGTTAAGCATAGTCGAGAGCATGTGTAGTTGCACGTATAATGCTTAGTGGGCATGATTCATGAGTCTAGAAGCATGTTGCAGGGCATATGCATTCTAGTCAGATGTGAGATAGAGGCCAGGGACCTAAAGTGTAAAAGAAAGGAAAGTTGGGTGAGTGTCAGTGCACCTCGGGTACAAATGATCGAGGGGTGGCACGTCACCATTGGTTTAAGAGGAGCATCGAGGCCTTGGGTACAAATGGTCAAGGGTCGGTGTGATGAGTCTAGAAAGCGAGTGTTGGGCGCCTGGGGAAGGGCCAATACTTTGCTAAGTCATCGGTGCACCTTGGGTACAAATGGTCAAGGGGCGATGCACAGTTCGAGGCCTTGGGTACAAATGGTCAAGGGTCGAACGCCGAGCTCCGTAGAGAGCATTGTGGCCCTGGGTACAAATGGTCAGGGGACAGTGCGACTCGAAGGATCAGTCTTGGAAAGCCATGTGAGGGCTAAATATGAGCGTTGAGTGTGTCACACCCCCTCCCGGACCACCTGCTAGCTTAGCCCGAAAGACGGCGTGAAGCCAACAGACATCGTCACCTCTAACGATCCCTGTTGACCCTATTGAAACGTTGAACCTGATAAACATACTAATCATAGATATAGAACTTTCTATATGAAACACCACACAGCGGAATCCACGGAAACCTTTCAACATACACATGGTGCAGCCCTGACATAACCTGGTTTGGAAAGTAACCTGATATAGATATCACGACCAAAACATATACAACTAGGGTTATACATCCACGACCTCTAGGACGATATTATACAACCCTTACAAAACATTTACAATATGAACGGACTCAATATACAACTCCAACCACGTACTGGAGCTTGATCTAGAACTTTCAGCAGACGTTGGCAGTGTATCAGGCACCGGGGGCTCGATCTCTACCTGAAAAGTGGAAAACATTTTGAAAGAATGAGCTACGAAGCCCAGTGAGTGACTAATTTTAAAACTCTAAATCTGGAAGTCAAAACACGTGATAAACCTTTAAACGTATAAATATGCTCAGTCAAAGCGTTTAACATAAACGTGTAAGGATAAAGGCTTTCTAAAACATTTCGCAAGTCCGTCATTAAGAATCTAGCAAGGCATATCAAGTATATCAAACGTTTTAACTAACATGACCGATCTACGTTGTGTAGGGCACGCCCAGTACAACCAACGTTTACTAGTCCTACGATGTAGTGGGGCCCGCCCAACACTCCCATCGTCTTTGTCGTAGTGGGGCCCGCCCAGCACTCACGACAGCATCGTTGTCACGGAGTACACTCAACGTCGACAACGGAATATAACCTGTGTGCACACGGTACCATATAGCCTCGGGCTCAATATCTCAGTCATGTAGTCAATAGAAATCTCAGAAAATCACATGAAAACATTAAAACATGCCTGCTTATCGTTATCTTTCGTAAAACTTAAGCTTACTCAGCTTGCTCGTGGAAAACCGAAAATCATTTAGAAGTACTTGCTAATCCATACTTTGCTTTAAAAGATATCGTTTCAGCTACTTTTCATAAAGTCATTAGACACGTGCTCGTATATAAACCTCATTAGAAAATCTGAGCTCAAAACTCATGCTTGAAACCGTTCATAAAAACCATGTATCATTCATAGGAAAGCATGTAAAACATATAATCATGAACAACCGTTTAAGAACATTTTCGAAATTCATTTTGTCACTCACTGTCTTATCTAGTTCCCCGGTTTGTAGACTCGACCTATTTCCTCTTGGCCTGTCAAATAACCAAAACCGAGCATTAGAACCATAGATAGCTTTGTCTTTCCATGCTCATGAATTTTTAAACAATTGGATTAAGAATCACATTCACACTCTACTCTCCAGATTTTCCAGATTCTATACCCTAACTTCCAACACCCATAACTTCCTCAATACTTACCCAAAATTAATGAAATACACATCAAACTCTTCATTTTCGAACACTCTACAACTTACCTGAAGAAATAAAAACGAGATTCCCAACCAATTTGTCCAGAAATGCCCCGAAATCAGACAACACAGATTCGAGCTTCTCTGTTACCCTTTATCTTCCTCCTGAAATTAAACCTACTTCAAGTCATTTTGGGCTCACGAATTCTTCATGAAAGTTGTAGATAATTGAATAATCTTTCCAACCATACCAAATAGAGCTTCTGATTCAATTTTTACACCCCAGAATGCTCAAAACATCAGAGAAAACCAGAGATCCTCCTGCTTTGCTCGAAAATCCTGTGCTCTGTTTTCCATTCCAAAAACCATCAACTTCTCATACGATTTAGGTCAAGCTTCCTTCATGAAATTTTCTAGAAAATGAACTAACTTTCAAGAAAATCAAACCTCACCTCTTAGTTCCTTCTGTGTAGCTCAAACCGAATAAAAAACCAGAGGTTGACAGGTTGATCTCAGATCCTGCAATGGCTGGCTTTGCACGAGCTTTTCCCTATCTTCTTCAACCTCAAACCACGAATTCTTCTTCTTCCTCCTCCTTCACTCTCTCCTTAAAGTGCTCTGAAAGTTTTAGTGGAAAAGGATGAGAAATGAGGCTGATAATGGGCTGATAAGAATGCTAGTCGGTGGTGCCCTTCTTGCTGTCCATTCCCACTTCATTTCTTTTCTTTTTTTCTTTTTTTCCTTTTTCCTTTTCCTTTTCCTTTTCCATTTATTTTCTTTTCTTCTTTCCCATCTCATTTCTTTTTAAGTGTATAATTTCCAACAACCTAGATTCAACCATGAAGCCACAATAGATGATAAGAGAAAATTATCTAAGGGAAAGTCTCGGGTTTACAGAGTGAGCTCGTGGAGCTTGAGTGGTTAGAAAGTTGCATATAGAAAGATGCATGAGATAAGGCTTAGAAGAGTCATTTGCTTTACTAGCTGCCGAGCATGATATTATGTTTACCGCTTTTAAAAGCATGTTGTTTGCACATGAAAAGCATGTTGTTTGTTGTTTGCTGTTTGATGGCTTCTCAGGTAGGGGCTGCTTACCAGTACCTTAGTGTACTGACCCCCTCCTCTCTCCCCCCAACTACCAGATTTTGCAGGTTATGACGACTGCGTGGACCATGGTGATGCAGAGGAGACTTATGAGGAGGAACCATAGCTTGTAGCTTGTTCTTGCCCATTTATTTCTCTTTGGTTTTAGTTAGGGCAGATGTGCTTGTTGCTATTGAAAGATGTTGGATTTGGTTAATTCTGATTCATTTTTGTTAGTCTCTAGGATTAGTTGCATTGTTTTAATGAACCCTATTATTTCATTCAGTTATTGATCAATAAGTTGAATTCAAGTGATTAATGTCATAAGCTCCGTTAAAGTTATGTTTATGATTAGTTAGAAGTTGTTGATGCGAGGCCTGTCTGTGAAACTCTGTTGTGTTGTAGTTGATGGAGTTGTTGAATAATGTTGTTTAGAAGTGTTTTATGCATAGCAGGTTAAAGTAAAATTTTGGGTTAGTCCAATGTACGCCGTTATGCTGTCGAAATTTTCGGTGCACACGGTTAGTTCTGGCTTAGGAGTTAGTAATGTCGCTAGGATAGTTATTGGAAATCCTGGGGCGTTACAATTTGCTTGCTGCCCGCTCCTATAAGAGATCCGGTTGAGTCACGGATGGTCCACGCTAAACCGCCTTTGCCATCCTCTTCGAACCATGCGACATCCGAGTTTAGCTTCACATATATGTTGTCCGGCGGCTTCCACAGGTGACTCAAATGGCTCTCAAATTGGGGAGGGGGCTGGGATTGGATAGCCTTTGCAGAGGATTCTTCTATATTGTTCTGAATGGTTCTAATGGCTTGGTTGAAATCTAGCACCTTGTTGTGAATTCTGCTTGTATTTCTTGTGTTCCAGAGGTTCCAAAGGATAAAAATCGCCAAATTCATCTCCTTCTTCTTTAAGGCTTTTTGCATTTGGTCCCATATGTCAAAAGGATCGCCCCCAACCCTGCACAGATGGCCCATAATACCATTGTTAGGGAAAAAGTGAAACCAAACTTTTTTCGAAAACTTACAAGACCAGAAGGCATGAGTGGTAGTCTCCTGATTAGCCCTGCACAGAAACATACATTGTTAGTATCCATTCCTCTATTAATAATATTGGTTTTGGAAGGGATGATGTTGTTAATAATCTTCCAAACCGCGATTTTTGCTCTAGGGAAACACTTGGCCTTCCAAATAGCTTTGGTCTTGGAGTTGTTTGATCCCGAGGGGTTGTCCTTTGAGGCGAGATTCTTGGCTAGATGATAGGCACTCTTGACTGAGAAGGAACCTTTCGGCTCGAGCATCCAAATTATATCATCCTTATCATTAAGCCTCGCTCTAGGAATGTTCATGATCACTTTTGCATCTTCAGGAAGAAAAGCCTCATTAACTAAATTTTCATCCCAATTACCATGACCATTCAGCAGGTCTCCAACTCTTTTCAAATTCCACTCCTCTTTAACCCATACTGGTTTACTAGGCTCGTCTCTGGCTATCCAGGGATCCTGGTTAATGAAGATCCTCTCACCATTCCCAACCCTCCACCTATATGTAATGGGTATAGTGATACCATTATGTAATGGGTATAGTGATGCCCTAGTTTATTGTATTTGTACATTGTATATGTTTTATACATGTATTTATACACCTGCTGCTGTATAGATTATTGTACATCCCACTAAACTAGAGTTTTAGTTAAAGTGGGAGTTTGTTGGGTTTTATGCCCTAAAACTCGTAGATAGTGAATGTAGACAAATTGTATACTTGTTTCAATAAAGTGTTATTGAGTTTCTACAATAAAGTGTTATTGTTAAATATTGCACAATTTGACCCAAATCCAATAAACTAAGACCCAAGGTTGTTTATATGTAACTTGAACTAGTATGTCGGGGCATACGGGGATCGGTGTTCAAGTAACAACCTAAAAGGTCTATAGTATAGGGATAAGGTTGGGTACCTTATCCCGATAACACTATGTGATACGGCCCGCTTTGTATTCGATACAGACGTGTTGATCCAAGGCGTCCATGTAGGAGACATGCGAGCGGGGGTATCCTATGCAATGAGTTTACATAAGACCGGACCACGAAATAGTCAACCATTAGTTATAACACCGTTAACTAGTTAGGTTACTGTTTCAATAGGATGACCTAGGTAACTCAGTCTTAATCCTGAGTGTGTCATGAACTCCTTCTCATGAGGGATTGTCCTTTGATACCAATTGAAGGATTGGAATTCCCAATTCCGTTACAGCGGAAGCAATTGGACCGTTCGTAAATTAATTTTGTTCTACAAAATATCAATACATTGGCAAAAGGTTAAGCGATGAGAAACATACCTCCGTTGACGACTCTGAATACTTCAACGGATGATTCTTGTTTGCTCTGCAACAACGAAGAACACCACCATTTGATCTTCCCCGCTATAACTCTGAGATTAGGAACGTAGTTGTGGGACTACCTAATCTTGAATGGAAAAAACACTAGAGAGAAAATTCTCCCTAGAGTTCTTGAGTTGAGAGAATATGAGAGGGACGCTAGAGAGAATGCAAGAGTGCATTCTTGTGACCTTATGTTGTTTTTTTACCTAAACCCTAGGTTTAGTGTTCTATTTATATGAGAAAGGTCATGAATAAAATATTCATTTAAAATCAATTATTTCCATAACTGATTTAATCTTTTCCATAATTAATCAATTCCATGACCAACCAATTCCATGACCAATCAATTCCATAATTGATTAATCTTTTCCATAAATGATTGATCACTTCCATAAGTGATTAAATCATTTCCATAAATGATTAATCTTCCATAAGTGATTAATCATTTCTATAATTGATTAATTTCCAATTAATTAATTCTTTAATTAATTAATCACCAATTAAATATCATATATTTAATTTCAGACCTTCTATTAGTTAATTAATTAATTATCCAATTAAATATCATATATTTAATTTCAAGCCTTCAATTAATTAATTCTATAATATGAATCACATTCATATTAAAATTTGAACTCCTTCAAATTCTCTTATATCCTATAAATTTAATATGAATCAAATTCATATTAATATTTGAACTTCTTCAAATATTTATTTCTCTCATAGACTTTAGTTTAATTAAATCTCATTTAATTTAAACTAAATTGAATAATTAATTAATTCATCTTCTAATTAAATACCATATATTTATTAGACATATATTTGAACTCTTTCAAATATATCAATCTCTCAATATAGTAAAGTTTAATCTCAAATTAGACTTTATATTTTAATGCATCACTATACATTATATTAATTTGTATCTCATACAATTAACTTAATTCCCAATATGAATTTAAACTATTCAAATTCTCTCAAGATATATTTGTTCCTAATTACTCTTTACGAGCTAGCAGGGGGACCTAATGGACCTACAGATCAGAAGCTCCAATGATATGAGGTTAACCGATTAAACTCATTAATTAAGTTAACCAATATTCATTAACTGTGGGTCATTCCACTAAAGACCCACAACTGAACTCTTCTCACTGTAGAACATTTCTGTGTCCACGGATATAGACCTATACCGGTAAGTCAATCCTTCACGAGTGTCCGTAATCACAGCTGGGTCAAATTACCGTTTTACCCCTGTGTTACATCTGTCTCCTTAAGTACCAGTGCTCCTCTAATGAACAACCTGTTTATGGTCCAACCATTAAAAAGAAAGTCCCTCTCGGGCCAGTGAGAGGGCAGGATCCCTTTGTTCAAGTCCCGGAGTCACCACTTAAGGGAACACTCATCTACTTCTCCTAGAAGCCGGAAGGAGTGAATTCCTTCTTGTGTTGTCATGTCCCCAGCCTCCCACTCGGTCTTGTCCCCAAAAAGGAAGGCATATTGAGTCGGCGTATTGGCCACTCTCACCCATGCTAATCAAAGGACAATCCCTCATGAGAAGGAGTTCATGACACACTCAGGATTAAGACTGAGTTACCTAGGTCATCCTATTGAAACAGTAACCTAACTAGTTAACGGTGTTATAACTAATGGTTGACTATTTCGTGGTCCGGTCTTATGCAAACTCATTGCATAGGATACCCCCGCTCGCATGTCTCTTACATGGACACCTTGGATCAACACGTCTATATCGAATACAAAGCGGGTCGTATCACATAGTGTTATCGGGATAAGGTACCTAACCTTATCCCTATACTATAGACCTTTTAGGTTGTTACTTGAACACCGATCCCCGTATGCCCCCACATACTAGTTCAAGTTACATATAAACAACCTTGGATCTTAGTTTATTGGATTTGGGTCAAATTGTGCAATATTTAACAATAACACTTTATTGTAGAAACTCAATAACACTTTATTGAAACAAGTATACAATTTGTCTACATTCACTATCTACGAGTTTTAGGGCATAAAACCCAACAAACTCCCACTTTAACTAAAACTCTAGTTTAGTGGGATGTACAATAATCTATACAGCAGCAGGTGTATAAATACATGTATAAAACATATACAATGTACAAATACAATAAACTAGGGCATCACTATACCCATTACATAATGGTATCACTATACCCATAATGGTATCACTATACCCATTACATTTCTCCCACTTGCCCTAGATTTCATCTTTGTACATTACTCGTAGTTCTAGACCTTCTAAATGACCCTCAAACACTTTAGCCGAGAGAGTCTTTGTAAATGAATCAGCAATATTTCATTTAATTTAATGTGTCTGCTTGTCTTGGGTTGCGATGTTCTTTTGAATTTGCCACAACACCACTATATCACTATAAAATGTGATGGGCAAGTTCACATTTGGAACACATTCCAAATCAATCAATAACTTCCTAAGTCATACAGTCTCTATCGATGCTTCAAAGGCAGCTATGTTTTCGGCCTATACGGTCAAGACTGTAACTATGTCATACTATAGCTCCATCGTAAAGAGTGACCACAGATACTGATGTAGATTTCCTCAAATCCTTATTAGTCTTAAAATCCGTGTCAGTGTATCCTGTAAGGATCAAATCCTTAGTCTCATACACGAGCATATAGTTCCTCGTTCTCCTCGAATACTTGAGGATATTCTTAACGGTTTTCCAATGATTAAATCTTGGATTAGATTGATACTTACTGACAATCCCTACTGCATAGGGTATTCGTCTCATGCCCTCAACCTCTTGAGGTGTCTTAGGAAACAATTTCTTAGACAAAAGAATTCCATGTCTGAAAGGTAGAGAACCCTTATTGGAATTCTGCATCTTATATCTAACTAACATTTTGTAGATATAAGATATTTGAGACAATACTATCTTTTTGTTCTTACGGTTCCTAACAATTTGGATCCTAAAAACAAACTCAGCTTCTCCCAAATTTTCATTTGGAAATTGAGCTGCTAGCTCCTTTTACTAGTCAGTAAGATAACCTACATCATTCCCAATGATTAGGATATCAATCATATACAACACTAAGTAAGCTACAGAACTATTGATGATTACTTGTAAACACAAGACTCATCAATATTCTGATTAAAGCCAAAAGATTTGGTCACTATATAAAATCTTATATTTCAAGTTCGAAATGCTTAGGTCAATCCATGAATGGATCACTTAAGCTTGCAAACCCTTTTGCTTTCGATCTTGTTGTATGAACCCTTCTGGTTAAGACCTTTAATGTCTCGTTTTCTCTTGTAAATCCACTTGTAACTAATAGGTGTTACCCATCAAACAGATCTACAAGATCCTAGATGGAAGTGAAATACAAAAGACTTCATTTCCAGGTTCATGGCTTTAATCCTTTGATCGTTGTCAACATCATTCATTTTCTTTCTAAAAGATAATGAATCCTCTATGCCATCATCAAGTATGATGACCTAGGCTTCAATCAAGCCCATGTAACGTTCAGGTTATAAAACAACCCTCCCACTACATCGAGACACTCTCAACTATTGAGATGGATGTGTCTGGCCAGATGCACTGGTCCATCAACAACTTTTGTTGAACAGCCAACCTCATCAACAACTCTTGTGGATGTTACTGTAGCTTCATTAAGTAACTTACTTAAATCGACTTTACTCTGTGGTTTTATGATTTTTGATGCGGACTTCTTCTGAGAATTTAGCATTTGTCGATATAAATTCTTTATTCTCTTGTGAATTGAAGAAGTATCCACTTATCGTTTCCTTTTGGGGTTGCCTACTGCAGTATGCAATGCAGTCAACACTGCATGACCCCAAAACGAGTCAGACAATTGAGCATAGCTCAACATGGAATGAACCATATCCAATAGGGTTTTATTTCTCCTAAATGAGATTTAGGGTGTGATCCCATATACTATCAAATAGTCCTGGAATCTCATATCCCTATACTCAACACTTTGATCAGATCAAAGTGTTTTTATCATCTCACCTAACAAGTTTTCAACTTCAGTCCTAAGCCCCTTCGAATATCTCAAGAGCTTCAGACTTAAATTGCATTAGGTAAAGATACTTATACCTTTGAATAATCATTCAAAAGAGATGAATTATTCATGCCCTCCCACTGCTTTAACATATTGAACCACAAGGATCTAAATGTACAAGCTCCAAGGGCTCTTTGGCTCTTAGATCTTGTCCAGTAAAAGACCTATCAGTCATATTGTCCATAAGACATGACTTACAAGGTAGTAGAGAGTCATCTTCTAACTCGCTTAGAAGTTCACTCTTGACCAATCTCCCAATCAAATTGAGATTAATATGGTCTACCTTAAAACCAAAGAAAGGTATTTTCCTTTTGGAGAAATCCTTTGCCTCTTTTCACATTGAGTAGTAGCAGTCTTAAACAACTCAGTGTTCATGACTGCTTTATTCTTGATTAGTCTTAAAACATTTAGGTTACTTTCCAGTAAAGCTAAACAAGTGTCAACTCCCTTTCTTGAAATAAAACTGCGTTAGCAGAGAAAGGTAAAGAGTAACATTGTTCCAGCAAATAAGACACAGAAATCAAATTTCTTTTGATCTTAGGAATTACATACACATTATCTAATAATATGTATTTTCTCCCACTGAGGAAAAATAACTTCATGTTCCCCACTGCTATAGCCAAAATAACCTCTCTAATTCTAACTTTGAGAGTTATTACACAAGCAACAAGCTGTTCCCAGGAACTTATTCCTTTAAAAGAAGAACACACGTGATTTGTGGCCCCCGAATCAAGTATTCAGGGAGAATCATTATTCTTCACTAATCACGTTTTCAAGACAGGAAAATGAAAATTACGGTCTTGAACAAGTTCTCTTTTTGCTAACCAGGGTTCTATGTCATATTCACCAAGAATAATTCTTAATGAATTAAACATATGGGGCATGAGGGCATTCCTCAGTTAAGAATAATCCTAGACTTATTTACCACAATTTGTCGTTTAAGCTTGTTGTATTACCGTTATTTATAAAATGACGTAAGACAATACACATAAAATTATTATATAATTGTTGAAGTAACAAATTACTTGTATTATTAATGGCACTAACCCATCACAAATAATCCAATCAAGTTCTGCAAAAAAATAAACAATCAAAGAAACCCTATAAAACTATTGATTTAGTTTTTGCAACGATACTTCAAAGGTTTAGAACAACAGCCACCGAAGGGTGGTCAGCTACTCCTCCTCTGAATTGAGACAATCTCAACCAAACTCTAACACCAGAATAACTCATATTCCGTTAGCGTTTAGTTACCGTTGTTCAGTCAAGGATTAGTTAACACATTTAACTCATTCCCGTAAGTGTAACCCTCCCACTTTTAGATCTCAGAGGCACGCACCAACAGGCTATTGAAGGGAAAGACAACTGTTGGTAATTAGCCTAAGAGTTCCTACCCTATTCAGGAGTTCACGATGTTCCGAATCCTATGATCAGGCCCTCTGAAGGGATGGTTGCGCCAGGACAACCTGCAGGCGGATCATAGGACTCACGGTGTGAACTAGGGGCGGAGACCGAGGGATACGTTGACACGTGTCCCGCTCCCACTTACTCTAGACATTTTTCCCATTCTCCTTGTTATTGATTCATGCAAACACTTTTCGAAGGGAGGCCGCTCCTAGGGCGACTCGAAGCCGAGCATGAACCTCACGTTGTGAATATAGGGGCATAGGAGCAAAACTTGATTTAAATCTCGTTTTGTAATTTTTCTCCCACTGAAAATGTCCTAAGGTTAATTTAGGGTTGTTTAACTTAGATAAAATTTGGCTAAGTCAATCTATCTAAGTCTAATCCTATTATAACAATTATGGAAAGGATTCAACCACAATGTTTTAGGTGAATTAAACTTCTTTTAATAAACCCAACATTGCAAGTCAACATTACTATGGTTAATTCAACTCAAGGTTCGGGTCAGTTCCCAGGTAGGAGGTGTTCCATAAACCGTCAACTTAAATACCCCCAACCTTAGACAGAACTTCACCGAGAGAGTTCCCTTATAACCACAGTAATGTAAGGTCTTTACTCTAAAGATCTAGGTGCATTAAACACTTTTAACAAACCTAGTGACATTGCATGCTAACATTTAACTATGATTAATTCAACTCCGGTATTCCGGGTCAGTTCCCAGGTAAGAGGTGTTCCGTAAACCGTCAACTTAAATACCCCCAGCCTTAGACAGAACTTAACCGGTGGAGTTCCTTATAATCATAGTAATGTTTTTCCTACTTAGTCAATTAAAACTAATTTTAATTCTAAGTAAGAATAATTATAATCCTATTAGAAATGTGATCTTAGGTCTAATTAATTTTAAACATTTTAAAATTAATTCATTTATCCTAAGATCCTATGTTTGCATTCAATTCTTTGTTATAGGTTAACGGTTTCTATTCATTAATTTTATAACTATTATAAATTTTAATGAATTAGACCTATAACATGCTACTATGGTCAATAAATCAACAATCAAATTCTAATTAATTTATAAAACCATACATTAGCATACATGACATACCAAAAATATAACAATTATATTAATCTAAGGTAATGTCATGTTCAATGCAATTTAATTTCCTTTTAATTAACCTAACTCTTAAATTAATTATACAAGAAAATTAAAATTAAGCATTACCATTTTCATACATTAACATAACATTTATATTAATATATCATGAAAATTAATTAAGCATGTTAATTACTTATATAAATATAACTCATATATTTTTAAACTAAAGTAATTTCATGCTCAATTCAAATTAATTTTCTTCAATTAATCTAACTCTTAAATTAATTACCCAAGAAAATTAAAACAAGCATTCACATTTTCATACATTAACATAACACTTTATATTAATAGCTCATGAAAATAAATAAGCATATAAATTAGTTTCATAAATATAACTTTTTATATTTTTAAACTAAAGTAATTTCATGCTCAATGCAAATTAATTTTCTTCAATTAATCTAACTCTTAAATTAATTACCCAAGAAAAATTAAAATAAGCATTCACATTTTCATACATTAACATAACACTTTATATTAATGGTTGAAAGGATTGATACCAATTTCAGAGACGACAACGACGGTATGTTCGCTTCTCCCTATTAGATTTAGATCTAAAAATTGTATGCTTAGCCTTAAGTTTCTGTAGAATTCGTTCTATGATTTTTGCCAATGTAATGATATATTTTTATAAATAAAACTAACTGCGAATCGGTCCCAATTACGCTTCCGCTTTAACGGAATTGGGGAATTCCAAATCCTTCAACACTGACATGGAATTTAAGACTGATAAGGATTTAAGGAAATCTACATCAGCATCTATGGTCAATCTTTACAAATGAGCTATAGTATGACATAGTTACAGTCTTGACCATTATTGTATTTGTACATTGTATATGTTTTATACATGTATTTATACACCTGCTGCTGTATAGATTATTGTACATCCCACTAAACTAGAGTTTTAGTTCAAGTGGGAGTTTGTTGGGTTTTATGCCCTAAAACTCGTAGATAGTGAATGTAAACAAATTGTATACTTGTTTCAATAAAGTGTTATTGAGTTTCTACAATAAAGTGTTATTGTTAAACATTGCACAATTTGACCCAAATCCAATAAACTAAGATCCAAGGTTGTTTTCATGTGACTTGAACTAGTATGTGGGGACATACGGGGATTGGTGTTGAAGTAACAACCTAAAAGGTCTATAGTACAAGGATAATGTTGGGTACCTTATCCTGGTAACACTATGTGATACGGCCCGCTTTGTATTCGATACAGACGTATTCATCCAAGGCGTCCATGTAGGAGACATGCGAGCGGGGGTATCCTATGCAATGAGTTTGCATAAGACCGGACCACGAAATAGTAAACCACTAGATGTAACACCGTTAACTAGTTAGTTTACTGTTTCAATACGATGACCTAGGTAACTCAGTCTTAATCCTGAGTGTGTCATGAACTCCTTCTCATGAGGGATTGTCCTTTGATTAGCATGGGTGAGAGTGGCCAATACGCCGACTCAATATGCCTTCCTTTTTGGGGACAAGACCGAGTGGGAGGCTGGGGACATGACAACACAAGAAGGAATTCACTCCTTCCCACATCTAGGAGAAGTAGATGAGTGTTCCCTTAAGTGGTGACTCCGGGACTTGAACAAAGGGATCCCCCCTCTCACTGGCCCGAGAGGGATTTTCTGTTTAATGGTTGGACCATAAACAGGTTGTTCATTAGAGGAGCACTGGTACTTAAGGAGACAGATGTAACACAAGGGTAAAACGGTAATTTGACCCAGTCGTGATTACGAACACTCGTGAAGGATTGACTTACCGACATAGGTCTATATCCGTGGACACAGAAATGTTCTACAGTGAGAAGAGTTCAGCTGTGGGTCTTTAGTGGAATGACCAATAGTTAATGAATATTGGTTAACTTGATTAATGAGTTTAATCGGTTAACCTCATATCATTGGAGCTTCTGATCTGTAGGTCCATTAGGTCCCCCTACTAGCTCGTAAAGAGTAATTAGGAACAAATATATCTTGAGAGAATTTGAATAGTTCAAATTCATATTGGGAATTAAGTTAATTGTATGATATACAAATTAATATAATGTATAGTGATGCATTAAAATATAAAGTCTAATTTGAGATTAAACTTTATTATATTGAGAGATTGATATATTTGAAAGAGTTCAAATATATGTCTAATTAAATATATGGTATTTAATTAGAAGATGAATTAATTAATTATTCAATTTAGTTTCAATTAAATGAGATTTAATTAAACTATAGTCTATGAGAGAAATAAATATTTGAAGAAGTTCAAATATTAATATGAATTTGATTCACATTAAATTTATAGGATATAAGAGAATTTGAAGGAGTTCAAATTTTAATATGAATTTGATTCATATTATAGAATTAATTAATTGAAGGCCTGAAATTAAATATATGATATTTAATTGGGTAATTAATTAATTAACTAATAGAAGGTCTGAAATTAAATATATGATATTTAATTGGTGATTAATTAATTAAAGAATTAATTAATTGGAAACTAATCAATCATGGAAATGATTAATCACTTGTGGAAGTAATTAATCATTTATGGAAATGATTTAATCACTTATGGAAGTGATCAATCATTTATGGAAAAGATTAATCAATTATGGAATTGATTGGTTATGGAATTGATTTTAAATGAATATTTTATTCATGACCTTTCTCCTATAAATAGAACACTAACCCTAGGGTTTAGGTACTACAACATATGGCCACCATAAGGCCCTCTCATATTCTCTCAACTCAAGAACTCTAGGGAGAATTTTCTCTCTAGATTTTTCCCATTCAAGATTAGGTAGTCCCACAACTACGTTCCTAATCTCAGAGTTATAGCAGGGAAGATCTCGTGGTGGTGTCCGTTGAAGTATTCAGAGTCGTCAACGGAGGTATGTTTCTCATCACTTAACCTTTTGCCAATGTATTGATATTTTGTAGAACAAAATTAATTTACGAACGGTCCAATTGCTTATTCTGTAACGGAATTGGGAATTCCAATCCTTTCAAGTGTATCCTGTAAGGATCAAATCCTTAGTCTCATACACGAGCATATAGTTCCTCGTTCTCCTAAGATGCTTGAGGATATTCTTAACGGTTTTCCAGTGATCAAATCTTTTCGTCTCATGTCCTCAACCTCTTGAGGTGTCTTATGAAACATTTTCTTAGACAAAAGAATTTCATGTCTAAAAGGTAGTGAACCCTTATTGGAATTCTGCA
This sequence comes from Luffa aegyptiaca, assembly GCA_017139565.1. Classification (NCBI taxonomy): domain Eukaryota; kingdom Viridiplantae; phylum Streptophyta; class Magnoliopsida; order Cucurbitales; family Cucurbitaceae; genus Luffa; species Luffa aegyptiaca. The sequence continues at coordinate 20,648,950 of CM029399.1, forward strand.
TCTTATATCTAACTAACAATTTGTAGATATAAGATACTTAAGACAAGACTAGCCTTTTGTTCTTACGGTTCCTAAACAATTTGGATCCAAAGAACAAACTCAGCTTCTCCCAAATTTTCATTTGGAATTGAGCTGCTAGCTCCTTTTACTAGTCAGTAAGATAACCTACATCATTCCCAATGATTAGGATATCAATCATATACAACACTAAGTAAGCTACTGAACTATTGATGATCACTTGTAAACACAAGACTCATCAATGTTTTGATTAAAGCCAAAAGATTTGGTCACTATATCAAATCTTATATTTCAAGATCGAAATGTTTAGGTCAATCCATGAATGGATCACTTAAGCTTGCAAACCCTTTTGCTTTCGATCTTGATGTATGAACCCTTCTGGTTAAGACCTTTAATGTCTCGTTTTCTCTTGTTAATCCACTTGTAACTAATAGGTGTTACCCATCAAGGAGATCTACAAGATCCTAGATGAAAGTGAAATATAAAAGACTTCATTTCCAGGTCCATGACTTTAATCCATTGGTCTTTGTCAACATCATTCATTTTCTTTTTAAAAGATAATGAACCCACTATGCCATCATCAGGTATGATGACCTAGGCTTCAAACAAGCCCATGTAACGTTCAGGTTATCAAACAACCATCCCACTACATTGAGGCAATCTCAACCATTGAGATGGATGTGACTGACTAGATGCACTGATCCATCAACAACTCTTGTTGAACAGTCAGCCTCATCAACAACTCTTGTGGATGTTACTGTAGCTTCATTAATTAACTTACTTAAACTGACTTTACTCTTGTGGTTTATGATTTTTTATGTGGACTTCTTCTGAGAATTCAGCATTTGTCGATACAAATTCTTTATTCTCTTGTGAATTGAAGAAGTATCCACTTCTCGTTTCCTTTGGGGTTGCCTACTACAGTATGCAATGTAGTCAATACTACATGACCCCAAAACGAACCAGACAATTGAGCATAGCTCAACATGGAATGAACCATATCCAATAGGGTTCTATTTCTCCTAAATGAGATTTAGGGTGTGATCCCATGTACTATCAAATAGTCCTGGAATCTCAAATCCCTACACTCAACACTTTGATCAGATCGAAGTGTTTTTATCATCTCACCTAACAAGTTTTCAACTTCAGTCCTAAGCCCCTTCGAATATCTCAAGAGCTTCAGACTTAAGTTGCATTAGGTAAAGATACTCATACCTTTTAATAATCATCCAAAAAGAGATGAATTATTCATGCCCTCCCACTGCTTTATCATATTGAACCACAAGGATTCAAATGTACAAGCTCCAAGGGCTCTTTGGCTCTTAGATCTTGTCCTAGTAAAAGACCTATCAGTCATATTGCCCATAAGGCATGACTTACAAGGTAGTAGAGAGTCATCTTCTAACTTGCTTAGAAGTTCACTCTTGACCAATCTCTCAATCAAATTGAGATTAATATGGTCTACCTTAAAACCAAAGAAAGGTATTTTCCTTTTGGAGAAATCCTTTGCCTCTTTTCACATTGAGTAGTAGCAGTCTTAAACAACTCAGTGTTCATGACTGCTTTATTCTTGATTAGTCTTAAAACATTTAGGTTACTTTCCAGTAAAGCTAAACAAGTGTCAACTCCCTTTCTTGAAATAAAACTGCGTTAGCAGAGAAAGGTAAAGAGTAACATTGTTCCAGCAAATAAGACACAGAAATCAAATTTCTTTTGATCTTAGGAATTACATACACATTATCTAATAATATGTATTTTCTCCCACTGAGAAAAATAACTTAATGTTCCCCACTGCTATAGCCAATATAATCTCTCTAATTCTAACTTTGAGAGTTATTACACAAGCAACAAACTGTTTCCAGGAACTTATTCCTTTAAAATAAGAACACACGTGATTTGTGGCTCCTGAATCAAGTATTCAGGGGGAATCACTATTCTTCACTAATCACGTTTTCAAGACAAGTAAATGAAAATTACGGTCTTGAACAAGTTCTCTTTTTGCTAAGTAGGGTTCTATGTCATATTCATCAAGAACAATTCTTAATTATTTAAACATATGGGGCATGAGGACATTCCTCAGTTAAGAATAATCCTAGACTTATTTACCACAATTTGTCGTCAAAGCTTGTTGTATTACCGTTATTTATAAAATGACGTAAGACAATACACATAAAATTATTATATAATTGCTGAAGTAACAAATTACGTATATTATTAATCGCACTAACCCATCACAAATAACCCAATCAAGTTCTGAAAAAAATAAGCAATCAAAGAAACCCTATAAAACTATTGATTTAGTTTTTGCAACGATACTTCAAAGGTTTAGAACAACAGCCACCGAAGGGTGGTCAGCTACTCCTCCTCTGAATTGAGACAATCTCAACAAAACTCTAACACCAGAATAACTCATATTCTGTTAGCGTTTAGTTACCGCTGTTCGGTCAAGGATTAGTTAACACATTTAACTCATTCCCGTAAGTGTAACCCTCCCACTTTCAAATCTCAGAGGCACGCACCAACAGGCTACCGAAGGGAAAGACAACTGTTGGTAATTAGCCTAAGAGTTCCTATCCTATTCAGGAGTTCACGATGTTCCGAATCCTATGATCAGGCCCTCCGAAGGGATGGTTGCGCCAGGACTCTCACGGTGTGAACTAGGGGCGGAGACCGAGGGATACGTTGACACGTGTCCCGCTCCCACTTACTCAAGACATTTTTCCCATTCACCTTGTTATTGATTCATGCAAACACTTTCCGAAGGGAGGCCGCTCCTAGGGCGACTCGAAGCCGAGCATGAACCTCACGTTGTGAATATAGGGACGTAGGAGCAAAACTTGATTTAAATCTCGTTTATAATTTTCCTCCCACTGAAAATGTCCTAATGTTAATTTAGGGTTGTTTAACTTAGATCAAATTTGGCTAAGTCATCTAAGTCTGATCCTATTATAACAATTATGGAAAGCATTCAACCACAATGTTTTAGGTGAATTAAACTTCTTTTAATAAACCCAACATTGCAAGTCAACATTACTATGGTTAATTCAACTCAAGGTTCGGGTCAGTTCCCAGGTAGGAGGTGTTCCGTAAGCCGTCAACTTAAATACCCCCAACCTTAGACAGAACTTCACCGAGAGAGTTCCCTTATAACCACAGTAATGTAAGGTCTTTACTCTAAAGATCTAGGTGCATTAAACACTTTTAACAAACCTAGTGACTTTGCATGCTAACATTTAACTATGATTAATTCAACTCCGGTATTTCGGGTCAGTTCCCAGGTAGGAGGTGTACTGTAAACCGTCAGCTTAAATACCCCCAGCCTTAGACAGAACTTAACCGGTGGAGTTCCCTTATAATCATAGTAATGTTTTTCCTACTTAGTCAATTAAAACTAATTTTAATTCTAAGTAAGAATAATTATAATCCTATTAGAAATGTGATCTTAGGTCTAATTAATTTTAAACATTTTAAAATTAATTCATTTATCCTAAGATCCTATGTTTGCATGCAATTCTTTGTTATAGGTTAACGGTTTCTATTCATTAATTTTATAACTATTATAAATTTTAATGAATTAACCCTATAACATGCTACTATGGTGAATAAATTAACAATCAAATTCTAATTAATTTATAAAACCATACATTAGCATACATACCATAAATATAACAATTATATTAATCTAAGGTAATGGCATGCTCAATGCAATTTAATTTCCTTTTAATTAACCTAACTCTTAAATTAATTATACAAGAAAATTAAAAGTAAGCATTACCTTTTTCATACATTAACATAACATTTATATTAATAGTTCATGAAAATTAAGCATGTAAATTACTAATATAAATATAACTCTTATATTTTTAAACTAACGTAATTTCATGCTTAATGCAAATTAATTTTCTTCAATTAATCTAACTCTTAAATTAATAACCCAAGAAAATTAAAATAAGCATTCATATTTTCATACATTAACATAACACTTTATATTAATTGCTCATGAAAATAAATAAGCAAACAAATTACTTTCATAAATATAACTTCTTATATTTTTACTAAAGTAATTTCATGCTCAATGCTTCTCAATTTTCATCCATTTAATCATAACAATTTATATTAAATACCCATGAAAATTAATTCATGCATAATACTTATATTATAACAATTATAATTAAAAATGCATGAATATGCTTAACCTATGGTGGGATTTTAAACTATATGACATCCATAAAACAATTTAAATAGCTAAGTAGACGGGTTTTGGCATCCTAGGACTTAAAACAATAGAAAAATTACATAAATTTATCTATAAAAGTCCTATCCTGCCGTAAATCAGCTCAAAACAGCCTCGAACCGCGTCCAAACTCTTCGAACCGGCAAGAAAATGGGCTGAACCGTATTGAACCAGCTTCAAATGTGTTGAATTGGACTGAAATTTGGCTAAAACAGCTCAAAAAACCTTTGAACCAGCTTGAACCGAGCTAAACCATGTCAAAAAACGCCCAGACCCAGGTAAACCGGTCAAAAACCAGCTGAACCAAGTCAACAGTCACGTGAACCGTCGAGAACCGCACGAAACGGTCAACAATCACCTGAACCACCGTGAACCGGTCAAATGTTCCTGAACCGCGCATAACTCCCTTGACCGATCTCACGCGAAACACCTTCACACGTACCTGGAAGTTGCCACATGTTTTAAATAAGCCCATAACGGCCCACGAATGAGCTAACTGATGGCCCAATCTCTCCAACGGCCCATGAAACGGACTGAAACACGCGCACGCGGGAAAAAATTTTATTCCATCAAAACTGCACCCAATCTAGGTCCGAACCTCTACCCTCTAAGCACACAAACGAGGAAACAACCAACACAGCCGAGCACGATTTTGTGTCACATAACCGTTTTCCCTTTTTTTTTTGTTTTTATTCTTTCCGCGTGTTTCCGTAAATTTGGGTTTGTCAGCAAGGGTCGAGACGCCGTTGAGAAGCGTCTCGACGCTATCTCTCGGCTTTTCCAGAATCCTTCGGTTTCCAGCACTGTACTCATCCGATTTGCTCCCAAATTGCACGGATTTTCACAGAAACACAACCACAATCGATAGACACGGACTTACAGACTCGATTTGCAATAAAACGCCCAAAACACCGGGCCCTTACATTGATCAAATCAATAAAAATTTCACAATCTAATGCCAAAAACTCAAAACATCTACTAGCAAACCTTTCATTCATCAAATGCATAAAGGTACCCACCAAAAAACCAATGCAAATTTTGTACAACAAAATCAAGCATACGATCAGCTCTGATACCAATTGAAAGGATTGGAATTCCCAACAATTGCTTATTTTCATTAAACAGTCTAAATGTTATGAGAGGGAGGCTAGAGAGAATTTATATTATTATTGTAAATTAACATGCTTAATTAGTTTTCATGAGCTATTAATATAAATGTTATGTTAATGTATGAAAATGTGAATGATTAATTTTAATTTTCTTGGGTAATTAATTTAAGAGTTAGATTAATTGAAGAAAATTAATTTGAATTGAGCATGAAATTACTTTAGTTTAAAAAAATATAAGAGTTATATTTATATATGTAATTAACATGCTTAATTAATTTTCATGATATATTAATATAAATGTTATGTTAATGTATGAAAATGGTAATGCTTATTTTTAATTTTCTTGTATAATTAATTTAAGAGTTAGGTTAATTAAAAGGAAATTAAATTGCATTGAGCATGACATTACCTTAGATTAATATAAATGTTATATTTTTGGTATGTCATGTATGCTAATGTATGGTTTTATAAATTAATTAGAATTTGATTGTTAATTTATTCACCATAGTAGCATGTTATAGGGTTAATTCATTAAAATTTATAATAGTTATAAAATTAATGAATAGAAATCGTTAACCTATAAAGAATTGCATGCAAACATAGGATCTTAGGATAAATGAATTAATTTTAAAATGTTTAAAATTAATTAGATCTAAGATCACATTTCTAATAGGATTAGAATTATTCTTACTTAGAATTAAAATTAGTTTAATTGACTAAGTAGGAAAAACATTGCTATGATTATAAGGGAACTCCACCGGTAAAGTTCTGTCTAAGGTTGGGGGTATTTAAGTTGACGGTTTACGGAACACCTCCTACCTGGGAACTGACCCGGAATACCGGAGTTGAATTAATCATAGTTAAATGTTAGCATGCAAGGTTACTAGGTTTGTTAAAAGTATTTAATACACCTAGATCTTTAGAGTAAAGACCTTACATTACTGTGGTTATAAGGGAACTCTCTCGGTAAAGTTCTGTCTAAGGCTGGGGGTACTTAAGATGACGGTTTACGGAACACCTCCTACCTGGGAACTGATCCGAACCTTGAGTTGAATTAACCATAGTAATGTTGACTTGCAAAGTTGGGTTTATTAAAAGAAGTTTAATTCACCTAAAACATTGCGGTCGAATCCTTTCCATAATTGTTATAATAGGATCAGACTTAGATAGATTGACTTAGCCGAATTTTATCTAAGTTAAACAACCCTAAATTAACCTTAGGACATTTTCAGTGGGAGGAAAATTACAAAACGAGATTTAAATCAAGTTTTGCTCCTACGTCCCTATATTCACAACGTGAGGTTCATGCTCGGCTTTGAGTCGCCTTAGGAGCGGCCTCCCTTCGGAAAGTGTTTGCATGAATCAATAACAAGGTGAATGGGAAAAATGTCTAGAGTAAGTGGGAGCGGAACACGTGTCAATGTATCCTTCGGTCTCCGCCCCTAGTTCGCACCGTGAGAGTCCTATGATCCGCCTGCAGGTTGTCCTGGCGCAACCATCCCTTCGGAGGGTCTGATCATAGGATTCGGAACACCGTGAACTCCTGAATAGGATAGGGTCACTTAGGCTAATCACCAACAGTTGTCTTTCCCTTCGGTAGCCTGTTGGTGCGTGCCTCTGAGATCTGAAAGTGCGAGGGTTACACTTACGGAGATGAGTTAAATGTGTTAACTAACCCTTGATCGAACAACGATAACTAAACGCTAACGGAATATGAGTTATTTTGGTGTTAGAGTTTGGTTGAGATTGTCTCAATTCAGAGGAGGAGTAGCTGACCACCCTTCGGTGGCTGTTGTTCTAAACCTTTGAAGTATCGTTGCAAAAACTAAATCAATAGTTTTATAGGGTTTCTTTGGTCGCTTATTTGTTTTTGCAGAATTTGATTGGATTATTTGTGATGGATTAGTGTAAATAATAATGCAAGTAATTTGTTACTTCAGCAATTATATAATAATTTTATGTGTATTGTCTTACGTCATTTTATAAATAACGGTAATACAACAAGCTTAAACGACAAATTGTGGTAAATAAGTCTAGGATTATTCTTAACTGAGGAATGTCCTCATGCCCCATACGTTTAATTCATTAAGAATTGTTCTTGGTGAATATGACATAGAACCCTGCTTAGCAAAAGAGAACTTGTTCAAGACCGTAATTTTAAAGGAATAAGTTCCTGGCAACAGCATGCTGCTTGTGTAATGACTCTCAAAGTTAGAATTAGAGAGGTTATTTTGGCTATAGTAGTGGGGAACATTAAGTTATTTTTCTCAGTGGGAGAAAATACATATTATTAGATAATGTGTATGTAATTCCTAAGATCAAAAGAAATTTGATTTCTGTGTCTTATTTGCTGGAACAATGTTACTCTTTACCTTTCTCTGCTAACGCAGTTTTGTTTCAAGAAAGGGAGTTGACACTTGTTTAGCTTTACTGGAAAGTAACCTAAATGTTTTAAGACTAATCAAGAGTAAAGCAATCATGAACACTGGGTTGTTTAAAACTGCTTCAGCTCAATGTGAAAAGAGGCAAAGGATTTCTCCTAAAGGAAAATACCTTTCTTTGGTTCTAAGGTAGACCATATTAATCTAAATTTGATTGGGAGATTGGTCAAGAGTGAACTTCTAAGCGAGTTAGAAGATGACTCTTCTTGTAAGTCATGCCTTATGGGCAATATGACTGATAGATCTTTTACTGGAAAAGATCTAAGAGCCAAACGACCCTTGGAGCTTGTACATTTGGATCCTTGTGGTTCAATATGTTAAAGCAGTGGGAGGGCATGAATAATTCATCTCTTTTGGATGATTATTCAAAGGTATGAGTATCTTTACCTAATGCAACTTAAGTCTGAAGCTCTTGAGATATTCGAAGGGGCTTAGGACTAAAGTTGAAAACTTGTTAGGTGAGATAATAAAAACACTTCGATCTGATCAAAGTGTTGAGTATAGGGATTTGAGATTCCAGGACTATTTGATAGTACATGGGATCACACCCTAAATCTCATTTAGGAGAAATAGAACCCTATTGGATATGGTTCATTCCATGTTGAGCTATGCTCAATTGTCTGGCTCGTTTTGGGGTCATGCAGCGTTGACTGCATTGCATACTGTAATAGGCAACCCCAAAGGAAACGAGAAGTGGATACTTCTTCAATTCACAAGAGAATAAAGAATTTGTATCGACAAATGCTAAATTCTCAGAAGAAGTCCACATCAAGAATCATAAACCACAAGAGTAAAGTCAGTTTAAGTAAGTTAACTAATGAAGCTACAGTAACATCCACAAGAGTTGTTGATGAGGCTGACTATTCAACAAGAGTTGTTGATGGATCAGTGCATCTAGTCAGTCACATCCATCTCAATAGTTGAGATTGCCTCAATGTAGTGGGAGGGTTGTTTGATAACCTGAACGTTACATGGGCTTGTTTGAAGCCTAGGTCATCATACCTGATGATGGCATAGTGGGTTCATTATCTTTTAGAAAGAAAATGAATGATGTTGACAAGGACCAATGGATTAAAGCCATGCACCTGGAAATGAAGTCTTTTGTATTTCACTTCCATCTGGGATCTTGTAGATCTGCTTGATGGGTAACACCTATTAGTTATAAGTGGGTTTACAAGAGAAAATGAGACATTAAAGGTCTTAACTAGAAGGGTTCATACAGCAAGATCGAAAGCAAAAAGGTTTGCAAGCTTGAGTGATCCATTCATGGATTGACCTAAGCATTTCGATCTTGAAATATAAGATTTGATGTAGTGACCAAATCTTTTGGCTTTAATCAAAACATTAATGAGTCTTGTGTTTACAAGTAATCATCAATAGTTCAGTAGTTTACTTAGTGTTGTATATGATTGATATCCTAATCATTGGGAATGATGTAGGTTATCTTACTGACATTAAAGGAGCTAGCAGCTCATTTCCAAATGGAAATTTGGGAGAAGCCGAGTTTGTTCTTGGGATCCAAATCGTTAGGAATTGTTAGAACAAAAAGCTAGCCTTGTCTCAAGTGACTTATATCTACAAGATGTCAGTTAGATATAAGATAAAGAATTTCAAGAAGGGTTCACTACCTTTCAGGCGTGAAATTCTTTTTGTCTAAGAAACCGTTTCCTAAGACACCTCAAGAAGTTGAGGAGATGAGACGAATGCCCTATGCAATAGGGATTGTTAGTAAGTATCAATCTAATCCAAGATTTAATCATTGGAAAACCGTTAAGAATATCCTCAAGTATTCGAGGAGAACGAGGAACTATATGCTCGTGTATGGGACTAAGGATTTGATCCTTAAAGGATACACTGACACAGATTTTAAGACTGATAAGGATTTGAGGAAATCTACATCAGTATCTGTGGTCACTCTTTACAATGGAGCTATAGTATGGCATAGTTACAGTCTTGACCGTATAGGCCGAAAAATTAGCTACTTGTGAAGCAACGATAGAGACTGTATGGCTTAGAAAGTTCTTGATTGATTTGGAATGTGTTCCAAATGTGAACTTGCCCATCACACTTTATAGTGATATAGTGGTGTTGTGGCAAATTCAAAAGAACATCGCAGCCTAAGACAAGCAGACACATTAAATTGAATGAAATATTGCTGATTCATTTACAAAGACTCTCTCGGCTAAAGTGTTTGAGGGTCATCTACAAAGGTGTAATCTAGGGCAAGTGGGAGAAATGTAATGGTATAGTGATGCCCTAGTTTATTGTATTTGTACATTGTATATGTTTTATACATGTATTTATACACCCACTGCTGTATAGATTATTGTACATCCCACTAAACTAGAGTTTTAGTTCAAGTGGGAGTTTGTTGGGTTTTATGCCCTAAAACTCGTGGATAGTAAATGTAAACAAATTGTATATTTGTTTCAATAAAGTGTTATTGAGTTTCTACAATAAAGTGTTATTGTTAAATATTGCACAATTTGACCCAAATCCAATAAACTAAGATCCAAGGTTGTTTGTATGTAACTTGAACTAGTATGTGGGGACATACGAGGATCGATGTTCAAGTAACAACCTAAAAGGTCTATAGTACAAGGATAAGGTTGGGTACCTTATCCTGATAACACTATGAGATACGACCCGCTTTGTATTTGATACAGACGTATTGATCCAAAACGTCCATGTAGTAGACATGCAAGTGGGGGTATCCTATGCAATGAGTTTGAATAAGACCGGACCACGAAATAGTCAACCATTAGTTATAACACCGTTAACTAATTAGGTTACTGTTTCAATAGGATGACCTAGGTAACTCAGTCTTAATCCTGAGTGTGTCATGAACTCCTTCTCATGAGGGATTGTCCTTTGATTAGCATGGGTGAGAGTGGCCAATACGCCGACTCAATATGCCTTCCTTTTTTGGGACAAGACCGAGTGAGAGGCTGGGGACATGACAACACAAGAAGGAATTCACTCCTTCCCGCTTCTAGGTGAAGTAGATGAGTGTTCCCTTAAGTGGTGACTCCGGGACTTGAACTAAGGGATCCCGCCCTCTCACTGGCCCGAGAGGGACTTTCTGTTTAATGGTTGGACCATAAACAGGTTGTTCATTAGAGGAGCACTGGTACTTAAGGAGACAGATGTAACACAGGGGTAAAACGGTAATTTGACCCAGCTGTGATTACGGACACTCGTGAAGGATTGACTTACCGGCATAGGTCTACATCCATGGACACAGAAATGTTCTACAGTGAGAAGAGTTCAGTTGTGGATCTTTAGTGGAATGACCCACAGTTTATGAATATTGGTTAACCTGATTAATGAGTTTAATCTATTAACCTCATATCATTGGAGCTTCTGATCTGTAGGTCCATTAGGTCCCCCTGCTAGCTCATAAAGAGTAATTAGGAACTAATATATCCTGAGAGAATTTGAATAGTTCAAATTCATATTGGGAATTAAGTTAATTGTACGAGATACAAATTAATATAATGTATAGTGATGCATTAAAATATAAAGTCTAATTTGAGATTAAACTTTATAATATTGAGAGATTGATATATTTGAAAGAGTTCAAATATATGTCTAATTAAATATATGGTATTTAATTAGAAGATGAATTAATTAATTATGAATTAATTAATTATTCAATTTAGTTTAAATTAAATGAGATTTAATTAAACTATAGTCTATGAGAGAAATAAATATTTGAAGAAGTTCAAATATTAATATGAATTTGATTCATATTAAATTTATAGGATATAAGAGAATTTGAAGGAGTTCAAATTTTAATATGAATTTGATTCATGTTATAGAATTAATTAATTGAAGGCCTGAAATTAAATATATGATATTTAATTGGGTAATTAATTAATTAACTAATAGAAGGTCTGAAATTATATATATGATATTTAATTGGTGATTAATTAATTAAAGAATTAACTAATTGGAAATTAATCAATTCTGAAAATGATTAATCACTTATGGAAGTAATTAATCATTTATGGAAATGATTTAATCACTTATGGAAGTGATCAATCATTTATTGAAAAGATTAATCAATTATGGAATTGATTGGTCATGGAATTGGTTGGTCATGGAATTGATTAATTATGGAAAAGATTAAATCAGTTATGGAAATAATTGATTTTAAATGAATATTTTATTCATGACCTTTCTCCTATAAATAGAACACTAAACCTAGGGTTTAGGTACAACAACATATGGCCACCATAAGGCCCTCTCATATTCTCTCAACTCAAGAACTCTAGGGAGAATTTTCTCTCTTGAGTTTTTCCCATTCAAGATTAGGTAGTCCCACAACTACGTTCCTAATCTCAGAGTTTTAGCGGGGAAGATCAAATGGTGGTGTTCTTCGTTGTTGCAGAGCAATCAAGAATCATCCGTTGAAGTATTCAGAGTCGTCAACGGAGGTATGTTTCTCACCCCTTAACCTTTTGCCAATGTATTGGTATTTTAGTAGAAACAAAATTAACTACGAACGATCAAATTGCTTCCGCTGTAACGGAATTGGGAATTCCAATCCTTCAATTGAGCATCAACGAAGAACATCCGTTGAAGTATTCAGAGTCGTCAACGGAGGTATGTTTCTCATCGCTTAACCTTTTTGCCAATGTATTGGTATTTTAGTAGAAACAAAATTAACTACGAACGGTCCAATTGCTTCCGCTGTGACGGAATTGGGAATTCCAATCCTTCAATACCAATTGAAGGGAATAAAAGTCCCCACGCAGCGGAAGCGCATCGATTGGACCTTACGCCGTATATTAATTAACATTAAAATACCGTTACGAAAACTCAAACAAACTTTAAACACACTTTAAAGTTGCTGGAAAATCAGTTTAAACATGCTTAAAAATAAATCTAAATTTATTTTTATGCTTTTCTAAAGAAAAGGGGAAGAACCGTTACAAACCTCCGTTGTAGACTTGACCGTTCTTCGCCAACGATGATCCAACGAACAAAACGCAGCAGCCTCCTTTGTCTTGTGATTGCTGGAAAATTCTTCTTGAATGACACAATAACCACAGAGGTTACACCGGTATGACTCTAGGTCTAGGAGGCAAAAGACTTGTGGGAGTCTTTCTCTAAGAGGGAGGCTAGAGAGAATTCTAGGTCTTGTCTTGAGAGTCTAAGAGCAAGAGCAGAGTGTTATGGACCAATTAGGTCTAGTGTTCTATTTATAGAAGAGAGGCCATGAATAAAATATTCAATTAAATCAATCTTTTCCAAAATTGATTCAATCTTATTCCTTATTTAATCAATCATGATCAATCAATTCCATAATTGATTAATCTTTTCCACAAATGACTAATTACTTCCATAAGTGATTAGATCATTTCCATAAATGATTAATCACTTCCTTAAGTGATTAATTATTTCCATAATTGATTAATTCCCGGTTAATGAATTCGTTAATTAATTAACCACCAATTAAATATCACATATTTAATTTCCGGCCTTGAATTAATTAATTCGCCCAAATAGATTTTAGGCCTTAAATTAATTAATTCATTATTTGAACTCTTTCAAACTTCCATAAATTTATATTTGAATTTCTTCAAATATTTATTTCTCTCATAATAATATATCAATATATATTATATTTGTTTCCCTTAGTAAATTGAACATTTTCAATTTACATTTATTACTTAGTTGCCTCAAATTACTTTATGAGCTACCAGTGGGACCTAATGGACCTGCAGATCAGAAGCTCCAACGATGTGAGATTAATTGGTCAAACTCATTAACCACATTAATCAATATTCGTTAACTGTGTGTTCATTCCACTATAGACTCACAGTTGCACTCTTCTCACTACAGACATATTTTCTGTGTCCACGGATCTAGACCAATATCGACTAGTTAGTCCTTGACGAGTGTCCGTAACACCAGCTGGGTCAAATTACCGTTTTACCCCTGGGTTACTTCTATTTCCTTAAGTACCAGTTCTCCTCTAATGAACAACCTGTTTGTGGTCCAACCATCAAACAGAAAACCCTCTCGTGCCATTGAGAAGGTAGGGCCCTTTGTTCAAGACTCGGAGTAACCACTTAAGGGAACACTCATCTGCTTCCTTAAAGTCGGGAAGGAGTGAATTCCATCTTGTACGATTATGTTCCCAGCTCCCTATTCGGTCTTGTCCCCAAAATGGTAGGCTTATTGAGTCGGCGTATTGGCCACTCTCACCCATACAAATCAAAGGACAATGTCTCATGAGCAGGAGTCCATAATCAACTCAGGATTAAGACTAAGTTGTCTAGGTCGTCCTAGTGAAATAGAAAACCAACTAGTTAACGGAGTTATAACCAGTGGTTACTATTTCGCGGTCCGGTCTTATGCAAACTCATTGCATAGGATACCCCCACTCGCATGTCTCCTACACGAACGCGTTGGATCGCAGCGTTTGTATCAAATACAAAGTTGGTCGTATCCATAGTGTCACCAGGATAAGGCACCCAGTCTTATCTCTATACTATAGACCCTTTAGGTTGTTTCTTGAACAATGATCCCATATGTCGCTACATATTGTTCAAGACTCATATTACAGCCTTGGATGTCTAGTTTATTGGATTAGGGTTATTTTTAGGCAAAGACAAATATAAAATAACTAATAACAATTAATGGAAAAATATATCAATATTATTTCATTAATATCCGGTCAACAGTTACATTCACTATCTACGAGTTTTAGGGCATAAAACCCAACAAACTCCCACTTGAACTAAAACACTAGTTAGTGGGATGTAAATGCAATAATCTAAAGCTGGAAATGTCATGTATATTAAAATAATACAATGAACTAGGGCATCCTTATACCCATTATACATTTCTCCCACTTGCCCTAGATTAGATGGCATACATATCTCGTAGACCTAGACCATCTAGATGACCCTCAAACACTTTAGACATGAGAGCCTTCGTAAATGGATCAGCGATGTTGTGCTCCGAAGCGATCTTAGTGACGATCACATCTCCTCGTTGCACAATCTCCCGTATCAGGTGATACTTCCTCTCGATGTGTTTACCTCGTTTGTGGCTTCGAGGTTCTTTTGAGTTGGCTACAGCCCCACTGTTGTCACAGTATAGTGTTATGGGCACGTTCATATTCGGAACCACTTCCAAATCAGTCAAGAACTTTCTAAGCCATACTGCCTCCTTAGCTGCTTCGCAAGCTGCTACATACTCAGCCTCCATGGTTGAGTCTGCTATGCATCCTTGTTTGATGCTTCTCCACACTACTGCTCCTCCATTGAGGGTGAAAACTGACCCTGATGTGGATTTCCTTGAATCCTTATCAGCTTGAAAGTCAGAGTCAGTGTATCCAGTAAGAATCAAATCCTTAGCTCCATACACAAGCATGTAGTCCCTCGTTCTCCGAAGATACTTGAGGATATTCTTAACCGCTCCCCAGTGGTCCAACCCCGAATTAGACTGATACCTACTGACTACTCCCACTGCATAACATATGTCAGACATAGTGCAGAGCATAGCATACATTAAGCTGCCCACAGCTGAGGCGTAGGGAATGTGTCTCATGTTCTCAACTTCTTGAGGTGTCTTAGAAGACTGTTCCTTAGACAGGTGTACCCCATGTCTGAAGGGTAGTAGTCCCTTCTTGGAGTTTTGCATCGAATATCGAGACAACATTTTGTCAATATACGTTGCTTGAGACAGTGCTAGCGTTTCGTTTTTACGATCCCTTATGATTTTGGATTCCCAGAACATATTGAGCCTCTCCCAGATCTTTCATTTGGAATTGGGCTGCTAGCCATTTCTTAATGTCAGTGAGGTATCCTACATCATTCCCAATGAGCAGGATATCATCTACATAAAGTATTAGAAAAGCTACTTTCCTTTTGTCGACTTTCTTGTACACACAAGGCTCATCAACATTTTGGTCAAAACCAAAAGATTTGATTGCAGTATCAAATCTAATGTTCCAAGATCTGGACGCTTGTTTCAATCCGTAAATGGATCGATTGAGCTTACAAACCTTTTGTTCCTGACCTTTGGCTATGAACCCTTCGGGTTGAGACATGAAGATATTCTCTTCAAGATTACCATTCAGAAAGGCAGTCTTGATGTCCATTTGCCATATTTCATAGTCATAATATGTGGCTATGGATAAGAGAATTCTTATGGACTTTAACATGGCTACAGGAGAAAAGGTTTCCTCATAGTCAACCCCTTCCTTTTGGGTATAACCCTTTGCCACTAGTCTAGCTTTGAAGGTCTGTACCTTTCCAACTGCATCTCTTTTTCTCTTGTAGATCCATTTGCACCCTATGGGTTTTACCCCATTTGGTAGATCTGCGAGTTCCCATACAGAATTGGAGTGCATTGACTTCATTTCCAGGTTCATGGCTTTGACCCATTCATCCTTATCTTCGTCATTCATTGCCTGTCGATAAGACAATGGATCCTCAATGCCATCATTAGGTATGACAACCTGAGTTTCAGTTAAACCCAAGTAGCGATCAGGTTGTAATACAACCCTCCCACTGCGTCGAGGCACTCTCAACGTTTGAGATGGACTGGATGGATCTGAAGAATTAGTTCCTTCGTCAACCCTTGTTGAAGGTCCAACTTCATCAACAACTCTTGGTGATTCTTTAGTAGCTTCTCCTAATATTATTTTGCTGCGTGGTTTATGATCTCTCATGTGGTCTTCCTCTAAGAAAGTGACGTTTGTCGATACAATCACCTTATTTTCTTGTGGGTCGTAGAAATAACCACCTCTCGTTTCTTTAGGGTAACAAACAAATTGGCACAGTTTTGAACAAGGTTCCAGTTTCTTAGGATTTGTCACAAGCACGTGTGCTGGACAACCCCAGATGCGAAAGTGATGCAAACTAGGTTTACGCCCCTTCCATAATTCGAAAGGTGTTTCAGAAACACTTTTCGAGGGAACATTGTTCAAGATGTATACTGCAGTCTCTACTGCATACCCCCAAAACGAGCTAGGCAATTGAGCATAGCTCATCATTGATCGAACCATGTCCAACAAGGTTCTATTTCTCCTTTCTGACACACCATTCTGCTGAGGTGTACCAGGGGCTGAGAGTTGAGATTGGATTCCATGTTCTATCATATAATCCTGGAATCTTTGATCCATATACTCCCATCCTCGATCAGATCGAAGTACTTTAATAGATTTACCTAATAGGTTTTCAACTTCAGCCTTAAACTCCTTAAACTTTTCAAGGGCTTCAGACTTATGTCCCATTAGGTGCAAATAACCATATCTTGAATAATCATCTATAAATGAGATGAAATATTCGTACCCTCCTCGAGCTTTTACATTCATTGGACCACATAGATCCGAATGTATTAACTCTAAGGGTTCTTTGGCTCTGTAACCTTTTCCAGTAAAAGGTCTCTTGGTCATTTTCCCTTCGAGACAAGATTCACAAGGTGGTAGTGAATCATCTTCTAACTTGCTTAGAAGTCCATTCTTTACCAAACGACCGATTCTATCGACGTTTATATGACCAAGTCTAAGATGCCAAAGATGAGTATTGTTACTTGTTGGAGAAATCTTTTGCCTTTTTCTTTGAGTTTCAGCAGTTTTAAATAATTCGTAATACATACAAGTTATTTTCTAATTTGGCTGAACAAATAAGTACACCATTCTTATAAATGAACGCTTCATTCATATCAAAAGTAACTGTATACGATTGTTCAATCAAACATGAAATAGAAATTAAGTTCCTCTTAATCTTGGGAACAATTAACAAACTTTCTAAAAGTAAGAATCTATTTCTAAAAAATAACTTCGCAGCTCCCACTGCTTTAGCTGAAATGACTTCCCCATTTCCGACCCTGAGTGTCATTTCCCCATCGTTCAACTGCCGAAAGGAACTATTTTCCTGAAAAGAAGAGCAAACATGATTAGTTGCTCCTGAATCAAGTATCCAGGTAAACTCATCATGTTCTACCAGGCATGTTTCTAAAACCAGTAAATCAAATTTACCTTCTTTTTCCTTCTTTTTCTCAGCAAGGTACTTTGGGCAGTTTCTCTTCCAATGTCCATCTACATTGCAGTGGAAACACTTGCCCTTGTCTGCCACAGCTTTGGTTTTTCCCTTGCTTTTAGCAGCAGTACCGGGAGCCAATTAATATCGGTGAAGATTGGGGCCAAATCGGACTATTTTGACGCTGGAAATCGAGATTTCTGGGTAAGGCCGAGAGCCAGCGTTGAGACTCCACTCAACAGCGTCTCGACGCTAGCGGAAAATAATGATAACAAGCAGAATCATGCGTACGGAATAAAATAAATAAAATAAAAAACGAATGATTGGCATGATGACGCGTGCAGCTTAGTTGGTTCAATCAGCGTTCTATGTTCGGAGATGTCAGCGATAAAGACTGTATGGCTTAAGAAGTTCTTGACTGATTTGGAATGTGTTCCAAATGTGAACTTGCCCATCACACTTTATAGTGATGCAGTGGTGTTATGGCAAATTCAAAAGAACCTCGCAGCCCAATGTTGGGTTTTATGCCCTAAAACTCGTAGATAGTAAATGAAACAAATTAATCGATCTCAATAAAGTGTTATTTGAGTAATTCAGTAATTTGGTCATTGAATAATCGAGTTTGCATTAATAAACCCTAAATCCAATAAACTAAGATCCAAGGTTGTTTAAATGAAACTTGGACTAGTATGTGGGGACATACGGGGATCAGTGTCCAAGTAACAACCTAAATGGTCTATAGTATAGGGATAAGGCTGGGTACCTTATCCTGGTGACACTATGTGATATGGCCCACCTTGTATTCGATACAGATGCAATGATCCAAAGCATCCATGTAGGAGACATGCGGGTGGGGGTATCCTATGCAATGAGTTTGCATAAGACCGGACCGCGAAATAGTAACCACTAGATGTAACGCCGTTAACTAGTTTAGGTTTCTATTTCAATAGGATGACCTAGGTAACTCAATCTCAATCCTGAGTCTGTTATGAACCCCTTTCAGGAGGGACTGTCCTTAGATTTGTATGGGTGAGAGTGGCCAGTTCGCCGACTCAATAAGCCTACCATTTCAGGGGCAAGACCGAATGGGGGCTGGGAACATAACAGTACAAGATGGAATTCACTCCTTCCCCTATTGGGGTAAGTAGATGTGTGTTCCCTTAAGGGCTGATTCTAGGGCTTGAACAAAGGCGCGCCGTCCTCTCCTAGCCTGAGAGGAACTCCTGTTTAGTGGTTGGACCCTAAACAACTTGTTCATTAGAGGAATCAGTGGTACTTAAGGAACCAGAGGTAACCCAGGGGTAAAACGGTAATGTGACCCAGCTGGTGTTACGAACACACGTGAAGGATTGACTTACTGCTTGGTCGATATCCGTGGACACAGAAATATTCTATAGTGAGAAGAGTGCAGCTGTGGGTCTTTAGTGGAGTGACCCACAGTTAACGAATGTTGACTAAACTTGGTCAATGAGTTTGGCCAATTAGTCTCGTATCGTTGGAGCTTCTGATCTGTAGGTCCATTAGGTCCCACTGGTAGCTCGTAAAGAGACTTGAGGCAATTAAGTATAAATTGTAAATTGAAAGTGTTCAATTTATTTGGGGAATCGTATAATGTATATTGATGCATTATAATATAAAGTTTATGAAACTTTATAATATAATTTTTGTATTAATTAATTCTTGAGAGAAAGTATTTGAAAGAGTTCAAATAAATTTAATATGAATTGGATTCATATTAATTTTAATTTTAATAAAATCCCTAAGATTAAATATATGATATTTAATTGGGTAAATTAATTAATTATGGAATTAATTAATTATTTATTAAAATTAGAGACCTTTTCCTATTAGGAAAGAAAATATTTGAAAGAGTTCAAATAAATTTAATATGAATTGGATTCATATTAATTTTAATTTTAATAAAATCCCTAAGATTAAATATATGATATTTAATTAGGAAATTAATTAATTATGGAATTAATTAATTATTTATTAAAATTAGAGACTTTTTCCTATTAGGAAAATGTCTCCCTTTTCCTATTAGGAAAAAGGTCTTGGCCTTTACTATATATAGGACCCCTGGGGTGGGGTGAAAGGCATCTCATTCATTCTCCTACTCTCAGAGAATTCACCCAAAGGCTCCCACAAGTCTCCTGCCTCTAGAAGTCTCAGAGTCATACCGGTGTAGCCATAGTGGTGGTGTTCACACTAGTTCGTGATTAATTCACAAGCAGTTGGTGAATTTAATCTGAGTCGTCAACGAGAGTAAGTAATTTGTTACTTTATAAATTAGATTTAGATCTAATATTTTTGTATGCTTAGCCTTAATATATATTTAGAATAGTTCTAATATTATTGCCAATGTATTGGTATTTTAGATTAAACAAAATTAATTACGAATCGATCCCAATCACGCTTCCGCTTTACGGAATTATGGAATTCCAATCCTTCACCCAAGACAAACAGACACATTGAATTGAATGAGATTTTGCTAATTAATTCACGAAGGCTCTCTCGGCTAAAGTGTTTGAGGATCATCTAGAAGGTCTAGGTCTACAAGTTATGTACAAAGAAGAAATCTAGGGCAAGTGGGAGAAATGTAATTGGTATAGTGATACCATTATGTAATGGGTATAGTGATGCCCTAGTTTATTGTATTTGTACATTGTATATGTTTTATACATGTATTTATACACCTGCTGCTGTATAGATTATTGTACATCCCACTAAACTAGAATTTTAGTTCAAGTGGGAGTTTGTTGGGTTTTATGCCCTAAAACTCGTAGATAGTGAATGTAAACAAATTGTATACTTGTTTCAATAAAGTGTTATTGAGTTTCTACAATAAAGTGTTATTGTTCAATATTGCACAATTTGACCCAAATCCAATAAACTAAGATCCAAGGTTGTTTATATGTAACTTGAACTAGTATGTGGGGACATACGGGGATCGGTGTTCAAGTAACAACCTAAAAGGTCTATAGTACAAGGATAAGGCTGGGTACCTTATCCTGGTAACACTATGTGATACGGCCCGCTTTGTATTCGATACAGACGTATTGATCCAAGGCGTCCATGTAGGAGACATGCGAGTGGGGGTATCCTATGCAATGAGTTTGCATAAGACCGGACCACGAAATAGTCAACCATTAGTTATAACACCGTTAACTAGTTAGGTTACTGTTTCAATAGGATGACCTAGGTAACTCAGTCTTAATCCTGAGTGTGTCATGAACTCCTTCTCATGAGGGATTGTCCTTTGATTAGCATAGGTGAGAGTGGCCAATACGCCGACTCAATATGCCTTCCTTTTTGGGGACAAGACCGAGTGGGAGGCTGGAGACATGACAACACAAGAAGGAATTCACTTCTTCCCGCTTCTAGGAGAAGTAGATGAGTGTTCCTTTAAGTGGTGACTCCGGGTCTTGAACAAAGGGATCCCGCCCTCTCACTGGCCCGAGAGGGACTTTCTGTTTAATGGTTGGACCATAAACAAGTTGTTCATTAGAGGAGCACTGGTACTTAAGGAGACAGATGTAACACAAGGGTAAAACGGTAATTTGACCCAGCTGTGATTACGGACACTCGTGAAGGATTGACTTACCGGTATAGGTCTATATCCGTGGACACAGAAATGTTCTACAGTGAGAAGAGTTCAGCTGTGGGTCTTTAGTGGAATGACCCACAGTTAATGAATATTGGTTAACTTGATTAATGAGTTTAATCGGTTAACCTCATATCATTGGAGCTTCTGATCTGTAGGTCCATTAGGTCCCCCTGCTAGCTCGTAAAGAGTAATTAGGAACAAATATATCTTGAGAGAATTTGAATAGTTCAAATTCATATTGGGAATTAAGTTAATTGTACGAGATACAAATTAATATAATGTATAGTGATGCATTAAAATATAAAGTCTAATTTGAGATTAAACTTTATTAAATTGAGAGATTGATATATTTGAAAGAGTTCAAATATATGTCTAATTAAATATAGGGTATTTAATTAATTATGAATTAATTAATTATTCAATTTAGTTTAAATTAAATGAGATTTAATTAAACTATAGTATATGAGAGAAATAAATATTTGAAGAAGTTCAAATATTAATATGAATTTGATTCATAATAAATTTATAGGATATAAGAGAATTTGAAGGAGTTCAAATTTTAATATGAATTCGATTCATATTATAGAATTAATTAATTGAATGCCTGAAATTAAATATATGATATTTAATTGGGTAATTAATTAATTAACTAATAGAAGGTCTGAAATTAAATATATGATATTTAATTGGTGATTAATTAATTAAAGAATTAATTAATTGGAAATTAATCAATTATGGAAATGATTTAATCACTTATGGAAGTGATCAATCATTTATGGAAAAGATTAATCAATTGTGGAATTGATTGGTCATGAAATTGATTAATTATGGAAAAGATTAAATCAGTTATGGAAATAATTGATTTTAAATGAATATTTTATTCATGGCCTTTCTCCTATAAATAGAACACTAAACCTAGGGTTTAGGCACAACAACATAAGGCCACAAGAATGCACTCTTGCATTCTCTCTAGCCTCCCTCTCATATTCTCTCAACTCAAGAACTCTAGGGAGAATTTTCTCTCTAGTGTTTTTCCCATTCAAGATTAGGTAGTCCCACAACTAATCTCAGAGTTATAGCGGGGAAGATCTTCGTTGTTGCAGAGCAAACAAGAATCATCCGTTGAAGTATTCAGAGTCGTCAACGGAGGTATGTTTTTCACCGCTTAACCTTTTGCCAATGTCTTGGTATTTTAGTAGAAACAAAATTAACTACGAACGGTCCAATTGCTTCCGCTGTAACGGAATTGAGAATTCCAAAATCCTACAATTGGTATCAGAGCCGGTCGTAGATTTTAATTTTGTTTCTCTAAAATTTGCATTGGTTGATTGGTGGGATTAATTTATGCATTGGATGTATGAAATTTTGCTAGTAGATGTTTAAGTTTTTGGCATATAGATTTGCAATTTTAAGTTGATTTGATCAATGTAATGGCCCTTTGTTTTGGGTATTTTAATTGCAATCGAGTCTGTAAGTCCGTGTCAATGGTTTTTGGTGAAATTCCATGAAGATTTGAAGAATTTGGGGCCAAAAATCGAAGAACATTGCTGCTGAATATCGTATTTTCTGAGAAAACAGAGGGCTGCAATCGAATTGCAATAAAAAAAAACAAAACAAAAAAAACAAAAACGTTCGAAATCATGAATAGTGCGTGCGGTTGGGTTGTTTGGAGCAGCGTCCTGTGAAGCTCCAGGTTAGGGGTTCGAGACTGAACGCGTGCATTGAGCACATTGAATTTTTTTTTTTTCGCGTGCTGCATTAAAACAAAAAACAAAAAAGAAGAGCGCTGGTCGCGATTCGAACTCCAACGCGCGCACGCGCATCAGGAATTGCAAGCACAGCGTCAACCACTGAGGCATCACCGATTTTGTTATAGAATTCGTCCGCGTGAGATGAGTCGGTTTCCAGCGGTCTATGACCGATTCTTGATCGGTTTGGCCGGTTTTCAACGATTTTCTCGAAATTTGACCGGTTGAGGCGCGGTTCTTGACGGATTCAGCATATTTTGACCGGTTCTCGAGTATTTTGACTATGTTTCTTCAGTTTTTGGACCGATTCTGCTGGTTTTAGGCCGGTTCAAGTGGTTTTTGGAGCTGGTTCAGCACGTTTCAGGCCGGTTCAAGCTGCTTTGAGGCTGTTTCGAGGCGGTTCACGGCTAGATAGGACAAATTTAGATTAATTAGTGTAATTTTTCTATTGTATTTTGTCCTAGGATGCCAAAACCCGTCTACTTAGCTATTTATTTTGCTTTATGGATGCCATATAGCTTAAATTCCCACCATAGGTTAAGCATATTCATGCATTTTTTAATTATAATTGTTATAATATAAGTATTATGCATGAATTTAATTTTCATGGGTATTTAATATAAATTTTTATGATTAAATGGATGAAAATTGAGATGCATTGAGCATGAAATTACTTTAGTAAAAATATAAAAAGTTATATTTATGAAAGTATTTTATATGCTTGTTTATTTTCATGAGCAATATAAAGTGTTATGTTAATGTATGAAAATGTGAATGCTTATTTTAATTTTCTTGGGTTATTAATTTAAGAGTTAGATTAATTAAAGAAAATTAATTTGCATTAAGCATGAAATTACTTTAGTTTAAAAATATAAGAGTTATATTTATATTAGTAATTAACATGCTTATTTTTTCATGAGCTATTAATATAAATGTTATGTTAATGTATGAAAATGGTAATGCTTATTTTTAATTTTCTTGTATAATTAATTTAAGAGTTAGGTTAATTAAAGGGAAATTAAATTGCATTGAGCATGACATTACCTTAGATTAATATAATTGTTATATTTATGGTATGTATGCTAATGTATGGTTTTATAAATTAATTAGAATTTGATTGTTAATTTATTCACCATAGTAGCATGTTATAGGGTTAATTCATTAAAATTTATAATAGTTATAAAATTAATGAATAGAAACCGTTAACCTATAACAAAGAATTGCATGCAAACATAGGATCTTAGGATAAATGAATTAATTTTAAAAAAGTTTAAAATTAATTAGATCTAAGATCATATTTCTAATAGGATTAGAATTATTCTTACGCAATGCTAAAGGAGATGAGAAATAAGGGCTCAAGGGTCCTAATTCTTTTCCAGGTAAGTCCTATGGTTGAATTGGTAATTTTCATTTTTGAGGTTGATAGCTTTTGAAATAGATGCTTATTAATATATACATATACATATATATTATAAGAAACCAAACTTTCATTAAGAAGAATGACATGGAGAACGAGGGCATACAAAAAAAGAAGCCCCTGAAATGTTAGAGACAAGCCCACAAATCGAAGTCTGAAATCCTAATTTTAAGAAAGAATCCCAACCCAAAAGAATGAGCCCCAAAGAGTATTTACAAAAAGTCCGACAAAGAGACTTCCATAAGGAAGAGTTAAATCTAATCAACTCTCAAAGCTCCTCCGCTATCTCTCAATGCCTCTAAAGATACGACCATTTCTTTTGAGCCAAATACTTCACACAATAGCAAAGAAACAAGCTTGCTATAAAATCAACAGGAGAGTTGAGAAACACTTTTTCAATCATGGAACCACAATCTGATAGGAACAAAGTATATTATTTATGAACAAGAACTAGTTACAGACGTGGGAAGAATTCGAGAGCTTCCCTAACATATCCACCTTGACCACTCTTCTACTCAAGACTCAAAAGTTAACTATCACTCTCCAGACTACCAACTATATAGGCTATCCACAACAGACCTACATAACCAACTCTAACAACCCCAACTAACTGATAACAGTCCCTCCCCTATTCTTCTTTCGTCTCCTGCTATACACATACTTCACTGGGGGTCTATCACTACCCGACCCCCAAAGAACCATCTTGTCCTCAAGATGAAAGTTTGGGAACTGATTAGTGATCCAAACCGCGTCCTCCCACTTAGCCTCTTCCAGCTCCATGTCTTCCCACCGAATAAGGACTTCTAATTTGGATGCGTCTTGTGGGGACTGTCACACCCCCAATAGCTCAGTCGGTTCAACTTTAAACACAAAGTCTGGGGACATGTTCGGTGGGAATGGTGTCACTGGAAAGGTTTGACAAATAGACTTCCGAAAGCTGGCACACATGAAATATCGGATGAATTCTCGCATTATCGGGAAGAGCTAACTGATAAGCTACATTACCCACCTTCTCCTCCACCTGAAAAGGGCCAACATACCTAGGGGCTAGTTCAGCATTGTAAACCTTCGTTAATGACCCCTATCTGTATGTGCGAAGCTTTAGGTAAGCCCAGTCACCCACCTCTAACTCCACATGTCTACGTTTTTCATTCGCATACGACTTCATGTATTGTTGAGCATATGCCAACCGCTCCTTAATTACTTTCAACATCTCATCTCTTTCCTTTAGCTGCTTATCAACGGCTGAAACAGGGGAACCATCCACTAAGTAAGGAAGGACGGGAGGCGGAGGCCATCCATACACTACTTCGAACGGTGTGGTCTTCATTCCCGAATGGTACGACATATTGTAGCTGAATTCGGCCCATGGTAACCAGCGGACCCATTTAGATGTACAATGCATGACGAAGCAACGCAAATAAGTTTCTAATCCCCTATTCACCACTTCCGTCTGCCCGTCGGTTTGGGGTGATACGTCGTACTTCTTTTTAGCTTAGTCCCCTGCCATTTGAATAACTCGTCCCAAAATAGACTTGTGAATACCGGATCACGACCTGACACAATACTCCTCGGGATCCCGTGTAATCGAACCACTTCCCGAATAAAGATCTGTGCAATCCTTGAGGTCGAATACGGGTGATTTAGAGGGATAAAATGCGCATACTTGGATAATCTGTCCACTACTACCAAAATGGAATCAAACGACTCAGCCTTAGGAGCGAGGGCTAAGTATTTTTCCTGTTGACAAACATTGCATTCGGCAATGAACAACTTCACTCTAGCCTTCATGCCTACTCAATAGACCTCCTTAGCTAATCTTTGGTATGTGCGGAGTGTTGGGTTTTATGCCCTAAAACTCGTAGATAGTGAATGTAAACAAATTGTATACTTGTTTCAATAAAGTGTTATTGAGTTTCTACAATAAAGTGTTATTGTTAAATATTGCACAATTTGACCCAAATCCAATAAACTAAGATCCAAGGTTGTTTACATGTGACTTGAACTAGTATGTGGGGACATACGGGGATTGGTGTTCAAGTAACAACCTAAAAGGTCTATAGTACAAGGATAATGTTGGGTACCTTATCCTGGTAACACTATGTGATACGGCCCGCTTTGTATTCGATACAGACGTATTAATCCAAGGCGTCCATGTAGGAGACATGCGAGCAGGGGTATCCTATGCAATGAGTTTGCATAAGACCGGACCACGAAATAGTAAACCACTAGATGTAACACCTTTAACTAGTTAGTTTACTGTTTCAATACGATAACCTAGGTAACTCAGTCTTAATCCTGAGTGTGTCATGAACTCCTTCTCATGAGGGATTGTCCTTTGATTAGCATGGGTGAGAGTGGCCAATACGCCGACTCAATATGCCTTCCTTTTTGGGGACAAGACCGAGTGGGAGGCTGGGGACATGACAACACAAGAAGGAATTCACTCCTTCCCACATCTAGGAGAAGTAGATGAGTGTTCCCTTAAGTGGTGACTCCGGGACTTGAACAAAGGGATCCCGCCCTCTCACTGGCCCGAGAGGGACTTTCTGTTTAATGGTTGGACCATAAACAGGTTGTTCATTGGAGGAGCGCTGGTACTTAAGGAGACAGATGTAACACAAGGGTAAAACGGTAATTTGACCCAGCTGTGATTACGAACACTCGTGAAGGATTGACTTATCGGCATAGGTCTACATCCATGGACACAGAAATGTTCTACAGTGAGAAGAGTTCAGCTGTGGGTCTTTAGTGGAATGACCCACAGTTAATGAATATTGGTTAACCTGATTAATGAGTTTAATCTATTAACCTCATATCATTGGAGCTTCTGATCTGTAGGTCCATTAGGTCCCCCTGCTAGCTCGTAAAGAGTAATTAGGAACAAATATATCTTGAGAGAATTTGAATAGTTCAAATTCATATTGGGAATTAAGTTAATTGTACGAGATACAAATTAATATAATGTATAGTGATGCATTAAAATATAAAGTTTAATTTTAGATTAAACTTTATTATATTGAGAGATTGATATATTTGAAAGAGTTCAAATATATGTCTAATTAAATATATGGTATTTAATTAGAAGATAAATTA
This sequence comes from Luffa aegyptiaca, assembly GCA_017139565.1. NCBI lineage: Eukaryota > Viridiplantae > Streptophyta > Magnoliopsida > Cucurbitales > Cucurbitaceae > Luffa > Luffa aegyptiaca. Next base: position 20,676,624 of record CM029399.1, read on the forward strand.
ATTAATTATGAATTAATTAATTATTCAATTTAGTTTAAATTAAATGAGATTTAATTAAACTATAGTCTATGAGAGAAATAAATATTTGAAGAAGTTCAAATATTAATATGAATTTGATTCATATTAAATTTATAGGATATAAGAGAATTTGAAGGAGTTCAAATTTTAATATGAATTTGATTCATATTATAGAATTAATTAATTGAAGGTCTCAAATTAAATATATGATATTTAATTGGGTAATTAATTAATTAACTAATAGAAGGTCTGAAATTAAATATATGATATTTAATTGGTGATTAATTAATTAAAGAATTAATTAATTGGAAATTAATCAATTATGAAAATGATTAATCACTTATGGAAGTAATTAATCATTTATGGAAATGATTTAATCACTTATGGAAGTGATCAATCATTTATGGAAAAGATTAATCAATTATGGAATTGATTGGTCATGGAATTGGTTGGTTGTGGAATTGATTAATTATGGAAAAGATTAAATCAATTATGGAAATAATTGATTTTAAATGAATATTTTATTCATGGCCTTTCTCCTATAAATAGAACACTAAACCTAGGGTTTAAGTACAACAACAAAAGGTCACAAGAATGCACTCTTGCATTCTCTCTAGCCTCCCTCTCATATTCTCTCAACTCAGGAACTTTAGGGAGAATTTTCTCTCTAGAGTTTTTCCCATTCAAGATTAGGTAGTCCCACAACTACGTTCCTAATCTCAAAGTTATAGCGGGGAAGATCAAATGGTGGTGTTCTTCGTTGTTGCAGAACAATCAAGAATCATCCGTTGAAGTATTCAGAGTCGTCAACGGAGGTTTGCTTCTCTTTTCTTTATTATAGATTTAGATCTAAATTTTGTATGCTTAGCCTTAAGTTTCTATAGAATTTGTTCTATGTTTTAACCAATGCAATAGTATTTTTGGATAAACAAAATTAACTACGAATCGGTCCCAATTACGCTTCCGCTTTAACGGAATTGGGGAATTCCAAATCCTTTCACGGAGGACTCCCCCATGTCCACCAATAGCTGATGAGTGAAAAGCTTCAAGTAACAGTGGTATGGTGGGAGAGTCTTCGGGTAACACAACACGCCCCTTGAAATACAACACGTCTTCCTTCAAACTATACCCCGAGGGTACCTCTTCTCCTTTGTTGATTTTCGTACGAATAGCATTAAGTTTCACATCGTATTTCTGTTGATCAATGATCAACCCCGTGTTCAATCCTCCAACCACATTAACCGCTGCGAACTCTAGCGCATTTGGGAGCCTAGATAATACATCCGCCACCCTGTTCTCTACTCCAGGCTTGTAAGCAATGTCAAAATCGTACCCCCAATAATTTTGTAAGCAGTTTCTGGTATTCCCCTGCCACCAGCCTTTGTTCTAGAATGAACTTAAGACTGCTCTGGTCTGTTCTGACAAAAAATTTCCTTCCGAGAAGATAAGGTCTCCACCTCTGAACCATCATCACGATTGCCATCAGCTCACGTTCATAAACAGCTTTGTTTTGGTGTAAGGGAGCCAAGGCATGGCTGAAAAACGCAATTGGATGTCCATCTTGCATAAGGACTGCACCCACGCCTACTCCTGATACTCAGCTTCAATTATGAAGGTCTTATTAAAGTCCGGCAAGGCCAAGACCGGGGCCGTTGTCATGGCTTGTTTCAACCAAAGGAAGGCCTCCGAGGCTTCATTTTTTTTTTTTGATAAGAAACATCAATGGAAAATATATTAATCACAAAAGAGGACAGCCTAAGGCCAGGGTGGAGATAACCCCGCCAAGCAAACACAAAACTATCTCAAAAGGGCTTGCCAATCGCTAATAATCATGAGCAAGCTATAATTACAAAAAAAAAACTTTTTGTAAGAAGAAATCCACCAAGAGGCCGTATTTTGTACAGAATTACAAAAAGAGTCAAAAGAAGTCGATTTGTCACCAAAGGTTCTAGAGTTTCTTTCCTTCCATAAAAGGCAAATGGAAGCTCTAAACGCACAGCCCGCTATCACCTTGGCCTTCTTTCTCAAATTCCAAGCTTGCAACCCTTCTTCGAGCCAGTCATCCACCTTTTTTGGCAAACAAAAAGAAAGCCCCAACAAACCAGCAATGAAGTTCCAAGTCTTGGAGGCAAAGTCACAATGTAACAGAATGTGGTCGATGTCCTCACTGTCTTTTAAACAAAGTCTGCACCCTGAGGGAGATAGAGCCCAGTTTTTCATCTTTCTTTGCACTTTATCATCCGTGTTCAAGCTTCTATAAGCCATGCTCCAAAGGAAGATTTTTACTTTCTTAGGAGACTTATGTTTCCAAATCTTGCCCACAAGAGACAGATTGATCTTAAGGGACTTTCCAACCGACCTACTAAAAAGAGATTTAGTAGAAAAAAGCCCCGAGCCTTCCAACTTCCAAGTAATTCTGTCCACACACACAAACGAGTCTTGACGCAACAACTGAGTGAGCGGGTGGGCAATCAACCCATAATTCGCAACAAACTTACGATAATAACCTGTGAGGCCTAAGAACCTGCGAAGCTCTTTAATGTTTCTTGGAACCGGCCATTGTTCCATTGCCGATATCTTCGAAGGATCTGCTGATACACCTTCTCCGGACACAAAATGTCCTAAATACTCAATCTGCCTCATCGCAAAGCTGCACTTCTTTTTGTTAGCCACAAGTTGATTCTCCTCCAATACCCCCAACACCAAATTCAAATGTTTAGCATGGTCCGCAACCGTCCTATTGTATACAAGAATATCATCCATGAAAACCAATACAAATTTGCGTAAAAAGGGTCGTAAAACTCTATTCATTATGGCTTGAAACGTTGAAGGTGCATTCCTTAGCCCAAACGACATCACAAGGAACTCGTAATGTCCTTCGTGCGTGCGGAATGCCGACTTGTTGACATCACCATCTTTGAGGCATATCTGATGATACCCAGACTTGAGATCGATTTTAGATAACATCTGTACTCCAAACAGTTCATCCAACAGCTCATCAACCAACGGAATAGGAAATTTATCCGGAACCGTTACCTTGTGAGAGCTCTATAATCAATGCAAAAGCGCCAACTTCCATCCTTCTTTTTCACCAACAAAACCGGGCTAGAGAAAGCGCTTGAACTAGGTTGAATGATGCCTGCGGTGAGCATTTCATCCACCAATTTTTCAATCTCGTCTTTCTGACTTTGAGGATATCTGTATGGACGTACATTAACCGAAGCGGTGCCAGTGAAAACTCTATTGAATTGTCTAACTCACGATGCGGGGGGGGGAACCGGGCAGCGGTTGAAACACCGAGCTGTGATTTGTCAACACCGAACGGATTACTATAGGTACATCAGCCCATACCTCTGTTGAAGACTCGGTCTGCTGCTGCAAAGCGCAAAACTCGACCAGGAATCCTTGTTTCTCAAGTTTCAGAGTCTTCATCAATGTCTTCAACGTGACTTGAGATCGTATCAACGAAGGATCACCTTGCAATATTATTCTATTCCCATCCACCGTGAAACTCAACTGCAGGGTTTGGTGATTAGAAGTAACATTGCCCAACGTCTCTAACCATTTAACACCTAGGATGACATCGGTTGTACCTAAGGCGATTGGCAAGAAATCTACATTATCGTAATCGAACCCAGAGATAAAACGACTTCCTTGTATATTTGGGCACCCCGAACTGAAGACTCTGTCCCCAAAATAATTCCATATCCCTCTGTGTCGCTGAGAGGTAACTTCAACGTTTCAACGAGCTGTGATGCAATGAAGTTATGGGTTGCTCCGCTATCGATCAATACAACTACTTTCGTTGCTTCGATTAGCCCCCTTAGTTTGATGGTCTTCGGAGAACCCACACTCGTCATTAAGTGTAAAGCCACCACTTCTCGTTCAAGTTGATCTGCCCCTTGAGGAGCATTGTCGTCATGCTCGACTTCCGCTGTTTGCATGGCGACATCTTTGGCATGGAGATCAAGATCCATCTCCTCTTCTTGTACCACCATCACCTGGAGCTCTTTCTTCTTACACCGGTGACCGGGGAAGAACTTTTCCTCACAGCGATAACACAAGCCTTTTTCTCTCTTCGTTTGGAGCTCTGCATCGGTCATTTTTTTGAATGTGAACTCAGACGACCTGGGAGTTGAATCCGGACGAACGGAAGCACCCAATTTACTTGGGTTAACAGACACTGTACGGGTCGTGGCCCCCGCGTCGTACGTGGGCGTCTTGGACTGGGTCGCTGGGTTGGTTCGGCTATGGGCTTGAAGGATGCTCCAAAATATTTTTCTTCGAAGTGGAGTAATTCATCTTCCAACTTCTGGGCCGTCTCCATTGCCATGTCCAGCCCAACGGGCTTTGCTACTCGTAGTTTAATCTTTATGTCTTCTTTCAGCCCATCAATAAACTTTCCCTCCAATGTAGCATTTTCCAGATTATCCAATTGTGCGGAATAATCCTCAAATTTTTCCCGGTACTCAGCTACAGTTGTCTCCTGCTTGAGGGCAAAAAATCTTTCGTGAAGACTACCCTCTTTAGTCGGCAAAAAGCGCTTCAACAACAATCGGCTAAACTCTTCCCAAGAACCAATCGGTTTGCGTTTCTGTTCGTAATAATACCATTTCAATGCCACGGCGTCGAGGCATAACACCGCCGCACCAACTTTCTCTGAATCTGCCAAGCGATTGATTTCAAAGTAACGCTCGACTTGATGAAGCCATTCATACAGGTTTGCTCCAAAGAACACCGGAATTTCCAACTTTCTCAGACGTAAATCGAAGACGGGTGCTAGTGCTTTGGTTAAGGTTTGCGAATCAATAGTTTCGACCTCCAAAGGGTTCGTCGCACTTGCCGCTTCATCGGATTTTCGCGATTGGTCCTTGGTCGAAGCAACCTTGTCCGCTTTCATGCCTTCGAAGTGCGCAGCCATTATAGTAAAGCTTTCTTTCATCTGTAGAGCCATCTCGGAGAAGTTGTTCATCGAATGATGAATTGACGCGATCTCTTTCCCTTGCGCAGCGAGACCGGCCTCCAAGGCTTCCATTCGTGATTCCATACGAGTAGACATCGTCAACCGAAGTATGGAAAAAAATCTTTGCTCCGATACCAAAATAATAGGAACAGAGTATATTATTTATGAACAAGAACTAGTTACAGACCTAGGAAGAATTCGAGAGCTTCCCTAACCTCTCCCACCTTGACCACTCTTGTGCTCAAGACTCAAAAGGTAACTATCACTCTCTAGACTACCAACTGTATAGGCTATCCACAACAGACTTACATAACCAACTCTAACAACCCCAACTAACTGATAACAGTCCCTTCCCTATTCATCTTTCGTCTCCGGCTATACACATACTTCACTGGGGTCTATCACAATCTCTATTTCGAACCAAGGCCACCTCAAAAGAATTAAAAAGGATTCCAAAGAGATGACATGAACGATCAATCTGATTCTTGCAAAGAACATACTATTGAGGGCACAACACCAAACAGGAATGTCTTTGGAGACGATCCTACGTGTTCACCCTGTCATGTAAAACTTGCGAGGCAAGAAATCTCACCTTCTTAAGAATTTTAATTTAACCTTCCAAAAGGGAAGAGAAAGCAGATACACCCTGGGAGGAAGGTGCTTATTACTATATATGATGGGATGGAAGTGTTATTCAGACTAATTTTTTTTCAAAAAAGCATGTGGTCTGGCATTGAACTTACTAAATGCATGAGTTTAGAAGGTAACCAGATTGTACTACAGCAAGTAATCAAAGTGAAAAAAATTTATTTGTTAAGTGAAGGATCGCTAACAAGAGCCAGGATGGTCAAATAACACCCCTCATTAAAAAATCAACAAAAAAAAGCATCCTTATGCAATCTACAAAAGAATAAAATTAGGAGCTCGGAGCTCCTCATTGCAAGTTATCTAAAAAAGAGAAGTACTACTACTAAACTCAGTAATTAGAATCCCAAAATAAAAGGCTAAAAGTGTGCAAGATTTTGAGACTTTTTACACATTCATAATATATTATAAAATAATTTCTTGTTTGGCTGAACTAATGCCCCTGAGAGCAGCCAAAACATGAATATGTGACAATGTTCTTCCTCAGTGTTTTAAAAGGCTCAAGGCGCACAAAGGCACAATGGCCTCCTTGGGCCTAGGCGCAAGGTGCACAAAAAGGCGCGGGCTTTTTTCTAAGGCGCACTATATAGGAAACAAACTTACAAAAATATATACATGTATATAAAACACTTTCATGACAAGTAATGAAGTTTTTAACAAAAAAAAATAGATAAAAGATAAACAGGGTTCAAATATTAGTCTTCCAACATAGAGTAAAATGTCAATACTCCACAAAAAACAGTGAGTTTAGTATTGTTAATATGCCTTCTGACACTCCGAATGACCAAGTACGATGATGTCAATACTCCACAAAAAATATATGCCTTGAATCTGATATTTGACACTTCGAACGACCAAGTACGGGGGTTTCGCTGCCCGGTCAGTGAGTCGAGGTCCAGGGGCGAAGGGCTTCAAGGAAGGCGCGCGCCTTGGCCGCGCCTTCCTCACTGTGCCCAGGCGCACGCCTGTTAAAACAGTGTTCTCCCTCCTATGGGAAAGATGGTGATGAGACCCTTGGCTTATTATTGGCAGTCTGCTTAGAGTTTCATCCTCTAAAACTCTGAGAAAAGGATCTTTATTTTCTTCTATCATACATTGTGATGAAAATAAGTCTTTTTCCATATTTCATATCTACGCCTGTTGATCTCATCAAAACTCAATTGTAGTAGTAACAGGTACTGTTTGATGAAGTATGTTCATAGTGCATGAGATGCAAAAGGTTGTCATGATAACGATTTTACTCCACATGTTCTATTTGATACAAGTAGGGAAACTGAAATGGGACTCCTTACCATTGTTGTTTTGAAACTTCATAATGAGGTCTTGTTTACAAAATGGTTATGGTATGGTGGTTCCTTTTGGAAACCCATGCTTTGTGGGGCGATTGTTGGTTGGGGGATAGAGGACCTCCTTTGATCTGTCCTCTAAATTTTCCTTTGTAGCTGCTATCCTTATTCATTCAAAGGATTCCTAAAATTTAATTTTAGCCTTTAGGGTTGGGCATCCTTTTTTCTGACCGTAAATCTTAGGATGTTTCATTACTACTTTATTTGTTGACTGACTTTTGTCCTCATTCGGTGACCAGAGATGTTAATTTTTTATCCCTTTGGAAGTTTACATGCAACTCGTCTTTTATCTCTGGCGTGGGTTTCACCCCTTGCTTCCTCTCTTTTTCTCCCAACTTTGGAACATGCGTATTCTTGGAAATGTTTGATACTTAGGGTGCAGTTGGCATTGATTTTGGAGGATCTAAAAATGATTAGAAAAGAATCTTAATTCTTTTTAGTGTTTGATAAAACAAATTATAAATTAATTTGAATAAAAGTACTTTTTCAACTATGTTGGTTTGCAAAATCTAATAATTATAGCTTCTCAGTTTATCTTCCAAGTTTGCACATTGTTGAGACGAGATTCACCATCAATCATTTTTTTTTTAATTTTTAATTAATTTTTTTTATTCTTTTATCTTATATTCAATTGAATTAATTTTGTTCTTACTTTTTTTAAAAAAAAATTGAAATAACATTTTTTTTCAATATGACTTGTATATAGAAAACTCTATTTCTTATAAAAAAAAATAGAGCTAGATTAACCACAATATTGTAATTTAAATCGTATGCAATTTAAATTAATTATCTTATAACAGTTTTGAAATTATCTTATAAAAAATTCAAGTATCCAATTTAGTATGTTAATTTATCAAACACTTTAACCTACCTTTTTATCTATAAAACTAAAATTTAACAAACACTAATTTACTTCCTACTACATCTGATTTTCTTAAAAGCACAGTTGACAAAAATTATTAGAAGCTAAAGCAATCCCAAATTAAGCCTTGGCCTAGTAGATTTCCCTAGGAGGATTAATACCATTGACCTGTTAGAATATAGGTCCGAGATTAAATTTAACATAAACCCATAACCTTAAGATTAGGCTAAGAAGCACGAACACTTTAGCTTGGCTAGCGTATCCGTGTCTGACACTTGTTGAACACGTATTGCCCTATCGGACACTTGTTAGCACAATTGATATGTGACAAACACTAGTTGTTGGTTTATTTCAAGCCTTTATTAAGTATACTAAATAGACGCAATGCTTAAATGACAAAAATAATAAATTTTAAGAGTAAAATACATTAAATTTATTTTTTCAAGCATACAAATGCATAAATTTATTGATTTTGAATTTCCTTCTTGTATAAAAACGATATATATTTTTCTAAACGTGTTTGTGTCGTGTCTGTGTCCTAGATTTAAAAAAATGATGTGTTACCGTGTCTGTGTCATGTCGTATCCATGTCTCGTGTCCGTATCTGTGCTTCTTAGAGATTAGGTTTAGTAGTGATTTAATATGGTATCAGAGCAGGAGGTCCTGCATTCAAAATGAATCCTTATAAAGGCATTTCCTCCCCAACTAATATTGATAATCACTTGTTGGGTCTTGTCCAAATTTTCAAGCTCACGAGTGGAGGGGAATGTTAGAATATAGATATAAGACTAAATTTACCATAACTCATAAAGCTTTTGGGTTCCATAGTGATTTAATAGGATCATATACAAAGATCATTTTTTGTTCTAGGCTCCAATGGTGCGACATGTGTTCGACTTGGAAAGTATAAATCATGTTTTAAGGGGTTGTTAGTTTGCTATGGTCATTTGGATTCTTTAAGCTTTTGGTGTCCAGGGTTATGATGGAGGTGGGTTTATACCACCCTCCTTCCGTCTTTCGCATGTTCTTTGTTGTCTTATGGAATATTTAATTGGAGAGACATAGGAGGGTCATTAGAGATATAGAGAGCTCTTGGAAGGAGATTTGGGTTTTAGGTAGGTTTAATGTTGCGAAAGCAAGGGAGGAGTTGGGATACCCCTTTACTCTAGAGGAAATTTGAAAAATGGTCTTCAAATTTGATAGAAATAAATCCCCTGGGCCTAATGGCTTCACAATAACCTCATTTCTGGACAATTAGGAGTAGATAACAGAGGATCTTTGGGAAGTTATTTGTGTGTTTCACGAAAGGGGTGTTATAAATGTCACTATGAATCAGACCTATGTGTGTCTTATTCTCCAAGCACTATTTCCAATTCCTAAGGAGCCTAGGCAAATCTTAGATCAAGTGTTGGATTGCTAATGAATCCATCGACGACTATAGGAAAAGAAAAGGTGATCTTTAAGATCAATTTTGAGATTGATCTTGAGAAAAGCTGGAAGGGGAAAAAAGAAAGAGAGAAAACTGAGATGGACCGCCGCAATCCCCGAGGAACCATCCAGCAACAGAGTTGGGAGTTGAGGTGGTAGAAGTGAAGGTTCCTTTTGGGAATTATCAAAATTAGGAATAAAATCAACCTACACGAGCAAGAAAAAAAAATACACACACACATTGAGAAAAGATAGTGACGAAAAAAATGAAGAACTTTGAAACACATGTAAGAGATAGAACAAACCGTTTGATTTGATTATAAATTGCATTCCTTAGAAACGCTAGAAAAAAATGCTCTCTACTCTTTCCTACTGCCCCTCAGCTTCTAGCCATCCCAAAAACCCATTTCACTGCCTCGCAGATGATGGATCGTCTGCCGTCAACCCCTAAAAACTCTTCTCCTCCAACCAATGACGACCTTTAGACAGTGTTGTGTGAGGATCAAGAATAAATTCTTTTTGTGCTCCTTTGATAGAAATTATTAGAATTCAAGAGGAGCAACACAAAAATAATTTCTATCAAAAGAACAAAGTCGTTTGTAGACAAAAAAAAATCTTTTTGTGCTCCTTTTGGGGCCTTTCGGTTGTTTTCAACATCATTTCATTAAATAGAATTTCAGATTTCTGTCCACTACACTAGGCTGCCACTTCCGCCATCTCTTTATTGGGAAGGGGATGGTGGATGGTGGAAGCCTAAAGGAAGTGAAGAGGTTAGGAAGGCATGATAGAGGCCGCCAAGTGTAACCTCTTATCTAAAAGATGGTACAACACGAAACCAAAGCACAGATAGGTTTGTCACCCACCCAACAATCCTCCCAAAAAAAAATCTATGAGCCTTCTCCTGCAGAGACTTTCATAAACTGGAAGAAGAAATTCTTCTCTCTTTGGAAGGTAAAAGTCTCTAGGTCAAATCTTTTCGTGGTATGTTTTGCATGGAGTGCCAACACCTTGAACTGATTGTAGAGACCTTCCTTCCTTTGTGTTAAGGGTGCACTCTTTGTAGGCGGCAGGAGGAGGATATTAACCGTGTACCGTGGGAGTGCCAGTTTGCTCGGTCGCTTTGGAGTCGTTTTTTTTAGAACCTTTGGGTTATGCTTGGTTCATAGTAGAGATCCTTGTTCTATGATCAAGGAGGTGCTTTTGCATTCTCAGAGAATGGCAGTCTTGTGGCATGCTTGTTTCTTTGACATGTAATAGGGTATTTGGCTTGAAAGGAATAGCAAGATCTTTAGAGTTAGAGAGACCATTAGAGGAGGTTAGAGAGGTAGCTTTTCTTTTTCTTTTTTATTAGAGGAGGTTAGAGAGGTGGCTTTTCTTTTTCTTTTTTTATAAGAGGAGGTTAGAGAGGTAGCTTTTCTTTTTTTTTTTTTTTTTTTTTTTTTTTTTTGAGAAGGGAAACAATTTCATTGGTTGAATGAAATAGGAGGAACTCACACTCCAAACACCAATAGGTGAATTACATAAATGTTTTCCAATTTGCAATTAAAGATGAAAGGCTATAATCAGAGAAAGTGTGTTTACATTGACACCAATAAAGAGAATTAAAAACAATCAAATCTATAAAAGTATCAAAGTTGGAGGCCATGTCTCTGAATATCCTACTATTTCTTTCACACCAAAGAGACTAGAAAAACACCCTATTAAAAGCTAGCCACAAAAGCTTCTTTGATCCATGGAAAGGATGACAAATATCAAGGATATGAGATCAAACTCATTGTGAGGCAAGACCAAGTTCCAACCAAAAACTTCCAAGATATAAGACCAGTAACAACGAGCAAAGGAGCAACACCCAAATAAATGTTTTTTATGGGTGTCTGTTACTCAACCTTTTTGTAATTATGAGCTTCAACGATTCTTTCAGATTGGAGTATGTTTCTATAGCTAAGGTTTGGACTCTTTTTATGCTTTTTGTATGCCCCAATACAATCTTTCATTAGCAAAAGCTTGGTTTTTTATATGTATATAAATCTCCCAATACAGTCTCAGATATTAAGGTTGTTTGTACCCTTGTTTCTCATTCTTTTAAGTTGAAGGGTTCTTTTTTTTCTTTTTTTTTTTTTTTGGGTAATGGTGTAGTTTATTACGTGTTTGTTTTTTGTATTTGGCTCCTTCGTTATGGGCTTCTTTTTTCTGTATTGTCATTGTGTCTTCTTTTATTTCTTCTCAATGAATATTCTTTTCTTTGTAAAAGAAAAATGTTGTTTGCCAACACGAGTATCAGTAATTATGATATCTTTACTTCCTCTAAGATGATGTAGGTACAAATATCCCTGTATGTGATGCAATAATCTAACAAAAGGGGTTGTTTTACACATGCCCTCATACAAATTCTTTGAATGGATAAATCTTTTAGCTTCGCTACACCTACGAGTAAGCTCTCTAGCTTTGTCACTTAGGTTAGAACCCTTGCCAACCGCTATGACAGGAAGAATAGACCATGAGTCAGAGGAATGAAAAGAACTAAAACTGCAACAAATAAATACGTAAATGACTCTTTTTAATTAAACTTGAAGCCATATGTTGTTAAATTCCTTTGATTTATATAGTACCAATTCTGGTGTACAGGGAACAAGATTTGTCAGACTTAGAAAGCTTAGGCCCCATTCGATAACTATTTTGGACAAGAAACATTAAATAAAAAAGTAAAAAGCGAAACTAAGGAGTTATAAAAACCTTCCAATGTATGCAAAATATCTTGCAAAGAGAAATTGAGAATAATTTAGAAAGAGGACACCATTGGAAAGCTTTCAATCTAGCCATCACAATCCATTTAGACCATTTATTAACCAATTTGGTTTTCTATTTTTGGTTTTTTTTTTTTTTTTTTTTTTGGTTTTCTTGTTTTCTATTTAAAAAAAATAGAGAGAGAGAAATGTGTAGATGGAATTTTTATACAATGGGAGCTTGATACATCACATTTTTTAGCATTTTAATTCACCTTATGATGTATACAATTTTATTGTACATAATGAAGTTACTATATTTGTCTGGGTCCAAAATCATGTGCTTAAATCAGTATTTTTGTTTCAAAATTTCCCTCTCCCTCCCACTGTGTTTTTATCTCTGGACTCGTAAAGTGGTAAAATGCATTTTATATTTTTGTGAGGGAATTTTTACGTGGAAATATTCAATTGCAGTCAATTAGTGGCTCTGGAAGGGACACCATTGGTGATATTTTGGATGACTTTTTGCGTCAGAGGTTTGGGATTGATTCTTATGAACGCATTGATGGGGGTCTAATTTATTCCAAGAAGCAAGCTGCTCTCAACAAATTTAACAACCTAGAAAGTGGAAGATTTTTGTTTCTGCTAGAAGTTCGAGCATGCCTCCCGAGTATTAAACTTTCTTCAGTTGATAGCATTATCATTTATGATAGTGACTGGACCCCAATGAATGATTTAAGAGCCCTTCAGAGGATAACACTTGATTCTCAGTTGGAGCAGATAAAAATTTTCCGCTTATATTCATCGTGTACTGTCGAAGAAAAGGTACTTATGTTGTCCTTGCAAAACAAAACTTTGGATGGAAATTTACAGAACATCAGCTGGAGTTATGCTAATATGCTGCTAATGTGGGGAGCATGTGATTTATTTGCTGACTTAGAGAAGTTCCATGCCAAAGATAAACTGCTGATGCTTTGTCAGATACAACACTTTTGGAAGAGGTGATAAATGATTTAATATTACTTATTTCACAAAAAGCCAGAAGCACAGACAAGTATGATTCCCGTGTCATATTAAAAGTTCAACAGATTGAAGGAGTCTATTCTGCACACGCTCCACTTCTTGGTCAGTTAAAAATGCCATCAACGGAAGAAATGCATCCCATCATATTTTGGACTAAGCTGCTAGATAGAAAGCACCCGAAATGGAAATATTCTTCAGATAGATCTTTAAGGAACCGGAAAAGGGTCCAACAATCTGATGATTCATCACATAAACCTGAATCTGAGATTGAGGAATCTGTGAGGAAACGTAAAAAGGTGTCAAATAGCATTGTAAAAGTTGCACAAGAGGACAAATTCACAAATAAGGAAAAGGAAGGTACGAGTATCTGGAATCTTAAAATTATTTTCACATATACTTTCTAGCCTTTGCTTTGTGGCTTTACTATGTTGTCTGTCTGATAGAAAAGAAAATTTTACAGCATTCATACTTTCCTGTCTCCAGTATTCTTAAACTTCTTTTTTTGAGTGCAGGTACTTCTGAAGATCCAAAACATACATGTCAAACTTCAACTAGTTTAGCTGCTTGTGAGGATGATTCATACACTGAGAATCATTTATCCACCTCATCTTCAATAGCTAATGATATCTTGAAAATTCTTGAATATAAGACAGTAGGATTTGATGGAATAAGAAAGCTGATTGATCTACGAAAGAGTCTCCATCATGTTTTGAAGCCTGAAATATCACAATTATGCCAGATTTTGAAACTTCCAGTATGGGTCTCATTGCCTTCTTTTTGTCTAAATCTATTTATGCATTTTTTATGGCAGACACTCTTCAAGATAGTGTATATCATTCTCTTTTCCTTCAACATCGTAGCCAAATCAGTAAATGTAGTCTGATCTAGGTTTTTTTTAACAAGAAACGAAACTTCGTATTGAAAAAATGGAAAGAGACTAATGCTCAAGGGATACAAGAGGATAATGTTGTATTCTACATGTTAGATAGCTTGTTTCATTGATATTGCTGTTAATTAGTTAGTTTACCATACCACTATCTTAATTAAGAAAAATGGCTGGTAGATAACTATTTTGTTATTGTAGAAAGCAATCAGCTCTTTCAATCTTCTACTAATGCTCAAAGATACAAACTCCAAAAGTGAGAGAAAAAGAATAAAAAAAAATTAGAGTTAATGAAAAGTAGGCTTCCCATTTCATACAAATATCTTGCAAGAAGAAAATAATTTAGGAGGAGAACACCATTGAGAAGCTGCTTCTTTGTATGATATATTCTTATTAATGGTTGTTGGTTGGTGGAAGACTCGAGGATGGATTACTTTTTTATTTTATTTTTATAAATATGAGAAAGGGACCTCGTGTTTGAAAAGAGAACAAAGCACAGCCTAAAGGCCTTTGGGATGAGTAGTCCCTACGTCTAAAACAAGAGGATCAAAAGAGAAGGTTTCTAATCTAAAAACAAGAGAGAAGCTGTGTGTTAAAGAAGAATTGTGTAAAGGACTCAAGCTGTGAGAACAACTCCTGTTTCTTTCCTTCCACAATGCCCGAAGGAGAGCACTACTTGCATTTGCATTACTCCACAAGACCTTGCCTTCTTTGAGTTATCAACGGACAGCCATTCAGAAGGACCGTCTTCCACTTTCTTTGGAGGGCATCAAACCATTTTTAAAAGCAGTTTAGCCCAGCCTTTATGACCAAACTCGCTGTGAAGGAAAAGGTGATTGCTGGATTCTTCATTCTTGTAACAAAGGAGACAAACATTGGGAGAGAGTCAAATTTGGATTTCTTCTTCAAATTTTATCTATTGTGTTGAAGCTTCCATGAGCTAAAGACCAGAGAAAAAAATTGACTTTCTTAGGACTTTTGCCTTCCCGAAGCCTTTTGGCTAGGTACTGATTTAAATAGGCGTAGTTTCCTTGAAGAATTCTGGAAGCTGACTTGCTAGAGAAGTAGCCAAGTAACCAGTGCAGGGATTCCTTCTTGAGGGAAAGAGAAAAGGTACACTATTTGGAAGCCTCTGCAATGTGAATGTTTTGTCCACCGTTTTCGTTATCTCTGTCAATGTAAAAGGTTTTCTGATCAATTGAGCAGGAGAGTGTTGGAAGTCGTTGGCCCATGGGAGGACAGGTGTTGGGTCGCCGAACTGAGTCATAGGTCAGGGAAGGGGGCATGGCAAAAGGCTGTGGGGATGGGGAAGGGGAAGAGAGATAGGAAAGAGAGACATCTGGGAGGAAAACTGATTGTTTCTTCTATCTAGGCATGATTGTCCAAGGCTATGAAGCACGGACACGTTAAAATGGAGGAAGGATCTGTGTCGGACACGTGACGGACACGGATTCGTCCGGACACGTGTCCGACATGCAATTTTGCGTGTCGTTTTTTTTTTTAATTTTTGGACACGCTCGGACACGCTTAGACACGCCCACGGACACGCTCGTTTCAAAATTTAAAAAAAAAAAGAGGGGGAGAGAAATAGAAAACACAGAAGAGAACCCGTTTTCTTCACGAGTTCACGGTTTCGAAAAACAACAGCCTTCGGGTGTTCTTCTTCAGATTTCTGTTGCCTTCTTTTCTTCTCACTTTGTCACGGTCGGCGCCGTCTGTCTTCGCCACCATCTTCGCTTGTTGCAACTTCAGCCTCTTGTTGCAATTGTCGCCGTCTCTAGTCACCCACCTTTCTGGTTCATCGTGGTAAGTTTAAGATTTTCTTCTTTTTTATCTTTTAAAACATCCTTTTTAAGTTAACCTAGACAACTAAGGCCCAACCCAATAAAATAACCGTTTTTAATTTTTTAAAAAAAAAAATGAATGACTATTAAACTACTCTCAATTTTATATATATACTAATTTTTTTTTAAAAAAATCTATATATATACTAAAAATTTTAAAATATATATATATATACTATTTTTTCTTTTTAAAAAAAAAAATCTATATATATACTAAAAATGTTAATATATATATATATAGAAAAAAAAAAGAAAAAAAAAACAATGTATCTTCAACGTGTCCGTATCTTAGTTTTTTAGAATTTGACGTATCGCCGTGTCCTGTCGTGACCGTATCCGTGTCCCGTGTCAGTGTCCGTGCTTCTTAGGTCCAAGGTTTCTATATTTTCCTCCTAGGCCTTGTTATTTTGGATTGAGCAATTTTTTTGTGTATGTTTGGTTCCTTGCATTCAGGTTGATTTTTTGTATACCCTTTTGTAATCTTTCAAGTTTGGTTTCTCATGGAAAAAAGAGGGAAGAAGAAAACATGACTAAGGAATTAATAACTAAACCAACTAGAATATATATTAAGGTACGTCATAAAAGATGAGAATGTGATTTTGTTGTTTTTGTTATTCTGCTTTTTTTGTGAAGTGTGGTCAAGTTCTTTTACCTGAGAAAGTAAAACAACAAAATGTGGATAAGCTTAAGCAAATACTTCTGTAGTGGGAGGATGGTAACAGTTGTGTATTCTTTTCGAGCAGATACATTTGTTCAGCTTTTGGATTAAGTTTGTGGATTACCATGACATGAATGAAAAAAAAAATGCAATTAAAGACTCTAGAAATAAGATGATTTGTTGTTCTAAAACTGGGTTAAATGGTAACTTACATATCAATAGGAGTTCCAGTCTAAATCTTTTGTTGAGAGTTGAGTGGTTGAGTAGCAATCAAGACTATTCCTCAAAATGCTTTTGAACGTTCTCTTTTGAGAGTGTGGGCTGCAACACGGATGAAAATATTGGTGATATATGACAAGAGTTCACAATAGTGGGGGATAGGAGAAGAGTGCTTCCCATGTGCCATCTAAATATTGCCGATATGTAAATATCAGTGATATTGAAGATATCTGAGTGAAATCATGGGTTGAACATTGACTATTAAAAATATTGCTGATGTTTTGCCGATATTTCGGCGATATTTCTTTGACATTGGCAATGTATTGTAGATCCCTCTCTTCTTACTTTCTTGTTTGGTCACCAACTTGTATTGCTACCAACGCCAACCTCAATTATCCTCACTTTAAAAAAAGTCACAGTGCAAGCACATTTGGTCAAGTCAAGAGTTTGAGTTATCACTCCATCTACATATACAAATCATGTTAAAAATCTCTCTTTCAGCCATTCCCTCGTTGTCTTTATGTTTCCTTTCTATGTGCTTGTCAGTAATCACCCTATGTTGACCTCTGATCCAAGTTATAGTAGTCACCTACCTAGGATTTAATATCCTGTGAGTTCCTCTGGCAACAAAATGAAGTAGGTCTAGGTGGTTGTCCCGTGAGAACAATCAAGGTGTCACGCAAGCTGGTTCTAACACTCACAAATGTTTTAAAAATTGATAGGTTCATTTGTTACTGAAATACCTAAAAGCATGATATTTGTGGCAAATGGGTTCCTTTTGGTATTTTATCTATTGACATCAATTATTCTACTTTAGTTCTACTGTAACGACCATTGACGTATCTTGTTGGAATTCAGGAGCATGTCGAACATGAGGTTGAAAACTTTTTTGAGTATATAATGGATAATCATCACATCATTACGGAACCAGCAACAACTACATTACTCCAGGCTTTCCAGCTTTCTCTGGTTATTTTTCTCCCTCCCATTTACTCACTTTTTTATCTTCATTTTCATTCACTGTGCATCTTTCATAAATGTGTTCTATAGATCAATACTAATCCACATCAATATAATCTCTCCTTTTTATTGTATGTATCTGCCCCCTCCCAAGCTTACTAAGATACTGGAAATTCCAATTTCTTGGGTTCATAATGTCAAGCATGTCTGATTGAAGTGTGGGGTTTTGTAAATTCCTACATCCAGCTCTAAAATCTCCTAGTCTCGTGTATGCTGCTATCATTTTATTAATGATGTTTGGTGCCACATGCACAGCCATCTATTGGGACTTCGGATGTGAATTGTCTCTGATCAACGCAAATTGATAGCTGCTAGAGTTGGTATAAAATACTCAAAAATGGTTATAGAATATAGGTTAGATTATAAGAAACTGATAAACATTGCATTTGGAGTATTCTCTATCTCTCACATATAAGTGAAGTCACGCATGTTTGTTGTGTCACTTGACAAACTAAATTATTAATTATGCTTTTTGTTCATGCTTTCATTTTTTAAATATTTTTATTTTGGTGGATGTGTATTGTAGTGCTGGGCTGCAGCTTCCATGATTAAGTACAAAATTGACCATAAAGAATCATTGGCACTTGCAAAGAAGCATCTTAATTTTGATTGTCGTAGACAATATGTATACTTGCTTTATTCAAGATTGAGATGTCTCAAGAAAATATTCTCCAAGCACTTGGAGTGCTACAAGGCCACTGAATCTTCATTTGCTTCTGAATCCCCGTACAATGTATTGTCTGACAATGAGTTCCACAAAGCTGTAGTAAAAAGTATTAGTAGACTACAGAAAACTTGTTGCAAGAAATTTGAAAAACTTAAGCAGAACCAACAAGAGGAAAGGGATGAATTTGATAGAACTTGTGATGTAGAGAAATTGCAGATAGAGAAGCAGTTTCGGATGGAGTCAGTTGTTATTCGTTCTTGTTTGCATACTAGTCTTTTAATGAGGAAGAATAAGCTTCAGATATTAGAAAATAAATATGCAAAAAAGCTTGATGAGCACAAATGTCAAATGGAGATAGGGCGTAAGAAAATTGAGGAGGAGCATATTGATGAAAGAAATAAGATGGTTGAAACAGAGACTCATTGGGTCGATACGTTAACATCCTGGCTCCAGGTTGAATTATTAAACAAGAAAATTTTAGATAAAGCTAAGCAGAACCAGAACAGTTTGCCGGTGACTGAGCATTTCCATGGTCTCGGAATCGATACGACTGTTTGTGATCATCTGCCAAAAGAGAGCAGGGGTAAGGTTCTTCATAATGTCTCAGGGACTGGGGAGGGAATATCTTAAATTCCAGGATCTGTTTCTTGTGAAGCTATCATCTGCAGTAATGCTGTTGAAAAATGTTCTCTTCAAACTAGACAAAATGGTGAGACTGCAGCTTTAGATACCACGAGTTCTAAAAGACCATCTGTTACTGAGTTTGCGAATCACAATAGGATAAATAGCTCAAATGGCATTGAAGGGAATTTAACCTCAGAAGACCCTTTTTATGTACGAAAAGAGCCTGAAGAAGTCTTATTGGGCAATCCAGATAAAGCGGTTTCTACAGAAGGGTCTAATAGTAGATGTTCTGTCAGTGTTGTTGGCGTTGTCTCTGTACGTTTGCCTACATCAAAGGAAAGAATCTCCCATTGTGATAAAGAGGTCCCTCATAATCTTACTGAAGCCGTTGGTCTTATTGAAGGTTCACAGAGAGTTCTTACAGTACCTTTGCTGTCCTATGCAGAGGGAGGGGGAAATGGGGCCACCAGGAATCCTTGGAATGGAGTTCCATGTGGAACATGTAGCACTGGCAATTCCGATTCTTTTGTGGATGCTTATACCAATCCAGAAACATCTCCCTTTGGGATGAATTTACCAATCAGTGAGGTTGACAGGTTACCTCAGACTGTTAATTTAGTAGATGTTAGGGAGAATATCTCTGCTACTCAATCTGCATCTCAAGAATTAATTCCAAATAAATCAATGGTAAGCACATCTGAAATAGAAATTTCATCGAGAATGAATACGAGTGCTTCTTTTGAACCATAGGAGGTTGATTTCAGCAACAGTCGCAACGATGTTGAGGATCTTACTGAACCAGTCAGTCCTTGTGTGGTAGAAGATACAATTGGTAATACTAACCCTAATGTCCATTCCGGTGAGCTGTCTGTCCATTTATCTCCTCTGGAGCTTTCTGTTACACCTACTGCCCAAGGCAATGGTTCTCTGCTGTTTAATCAGGTAAGTTTGTAAGTTCTTGTGATATATTTATTTATTCGTAGCAACATTTTCTAATATTTTCAGTTTCATAATATATTGATATAATCAGATAAAGCTCTTTGTAGGCATGCATTTATATTCCTGTTTCTTATAATCAAACATGATTTCACTTTTGAATTCCTATATCATATTTTCTTTTTGAATCTGAACTCTGTACAGGCAGCACATGATGAAATGAATCAACAATCTTCATCTACTGGGTCCATGGATGACGTTATGCAAGCTACTGAAATAGTGAATACTAATGGGGACACTGAAGCTCCAATTTCATATGTTGCTGATCAATCTAGTCCAGAAGAACATGACGAAATGAATCTACAATCTCCATGTACTGGGTCCATGGATGACATCATGCAAGCTACTGCAATGGCAAATACTAATGGGGACCCTGAAGCTACAATTTCATATGTTTCCAATCAATCTAATCAGGAAGCTCAAATGATAGAGCCTCAAACACCAATGGTGCCACTAGCAACAAATTCATCTGTTGGTTTCTTTCAGGCTGATTTACCTTCAGCTGGTGGAATGGAAAATCACATGGATAGGGAAGACCATTCCTCTGATCAGCTTGCTCAGGCAGCAAGCCAACCAATTGAAAACCCTATTCGACCCATTGACGAAGTCTTGTTACAACCTGTGACATGTACTGCACCACATTCTACTCCCAATGTCGCCTTCAGTGATACAAGAATGTCCTTTCTGGATACAAGAACCGTATCGGCTAATTTTGATATTAGTAATGGTCTGATGCAACCAACGCAGCCTTCAGTGTCACAAATGTCACAAATGCCTTCTTTACTGTTCATTGATCCACTTGAAAAGGAATTGGAAAAATTGCGCAAGGAAATAGACCAAAACGTAGATATACATACAAAAAGGGTTAGTTTCTCCCAGTACTTTCCCATACCTTTCAAGTGCGCCCTATTGTTGGTTTTCTTTTTCTCTTTTTTTTTCGGAGAAGTGCTTGTTGTATTGATGATTAACATTGCTTTCACACTCAGCATAGAGAGTTATCTATTTTGCAGAAACTGCAGCTGAAATCTGAATGTGAGAAGGAAATTGAGGAGGTTACTGCTCAAATCCGGAAGAAGTATGAAACTAAGCTGCAGGAGTCTGAGACTGAGTTTGATCTTAGGAAGAAGGACCTTGATGTGAATTACAATAAGGTTTTGATGAATAAGATCTTGGCTGAGGCTTTCAGGTGGAAATACAATGATACTAGGGCATGTGGTAAGTTGTTGATGCCGGTTTGGTTTTGTGCAATGAACGACACTTATATTTCCTATTTACTAGCAGCATGACTATCATTTTTCTTAGTTTTATTAATCCTGCTTCTTCTAAGAAAGAAGGATATAGTCATGCTACCTTTACTATATTTTTTTGCTGCTTGACCAAAGGAAGACAATATCAATGTCCATCGACATGGACAATGGGACTTGGATGAAATATTGTCAGTCACCCACGAAGCGTTAAATGTTAAAAATAAAAATGATGATTATTACAATGTTAATCAATATTTAATCAATACTAGTAAATTAACCCGTGTAATGTATGTCAAATAAACCATTATTCATAAGGATATATTTGTTGTATATATTATACAATCTAATCGATAATTTCCCCCAATTCCTTGGTACAAAATTTAGAAAGGGTAATTTATGAATTATTGTTACTGTATTGAACAAAAAAGTTTTGTTTCTTTGAACTTTTTTGTTTCTTTTTATCCATCAATGAAAAGTTTTTTTTTTTTTTTGTTAAATAATTTTTAAATTTTAAATTTTGGCAATATGTTTATAATTACGACATTTCGGAGTTTACTTTGTCCTGCTGCTTTAAAACAGTAGAATAATATTGCTATATGTACTGTATTATTTTTATTATTAATGAACAAAGTTTCACAAAAACATATTGAGTTTTGTAAAAGAATTAGCATAATTTTTATATCATTAAGAAGCTTTAGAAGTAAATAGTCTAAAATATTACTCCAAAACTAAAAATTGCAAAAGGTTTCAATTTTCATCAACATATGCATAAAATATCAACAATGAATAAAATTTTTAATGTTGTTTCTTAGCCTATAGCTAATGGTAGACTAGTATTGTGAACATGAGGAAGGGCAATTAAGCTTTGTCGTCCAACAAGTTATTCCTAGCGAATATGCCTCTAAAAACGGTAGTTGGGTTGCTAGTCTTCTTTCTCTAGCTCTCGTAGCACATGATTTTATATTTCTGAGCTAGAAGCTTTCATTCTAAGAAATTCTATTATAAGGTCAAAGATACCATTTTATTAATTAACCTAGATTGGTAAGCGTTCTTGTTGTAGATGTCTCTGGTGGGGATTCTCTAACCACAATCTCTACGTTCTCTATTTGTTCTTTTTTTTTTCTATTTTTTTTTTAAAAAGGAGAAGTCTTCGGTTCAGATACATGGTTAGAGGAGGTTTTTTAAATGAGGCATCTTGGTGGAGGGTTGGTGCTGTTGTTTGAACAGCTTGGGTTATTGGTACAGGAAGCTTTTAGAATTGTAATCCTTTAATTCATCTTCTTGACAGTTTTTCTCTCTCCCATCTGAACGATAGAAGAATTTCATCTCTTGAGAAATTAAGGTTCTTTTTGGTTAAATTATTTCTTAGTTCTCTCTCCCAATGCCCCTTTCTTGCTCAACTAGCTTTTTGAAAGCTGCTGCAGAAGGCGCCTAGGAAGTGTAAAGTGTTTCTGTGTGCTTATATTTAGGTGGTGTGGTAAACACCCATGTTCAGGTGTGCAACCAAGGAATTTGAAATTTTCCCTCGGCCTTCAGCAGTGCTGCTCATGCAACTGTTCTGGAGAGAATCAAATCATTTGTCGCTCTTGTTCTCATGCATTCTTCATAAAAATGTCAAACATTTTCGACATTTTATTATTCTAAAGAATAAAAAGAGAAGTATTAAACCCAGCATGTTCTAGGCCACAAATCCAAATCTATATTTTCTGTGTCTGACGCTTTAGAGTGGTTCTCTCTTCAACTAAATTGTATAATGTATCAGATACTAAGATTTTTAGGATAGGTGCGGGTAAGAGTCTTTGGTATTCTCAAGTATTATATGTTTCATCACATTCACAATATACCTCTCTGTACCTGATAACTCCTATAGTTCTGTACTTCTTTTATTACTTTTTTCTTTCTTTTTCTGGTTTACCATCTAATATTTATATCGTTATCATGTAATGCAGCTTCTTGGTCTGTAAATTTGCTCAACTATCCCGACATCATCAAAATTCTTCTTTTATTTGTTGCAGATATTGGTCCCTGTCTTGCACCACAGATGCTTCAGCTACCTCATCTGCAGAATTTACCGGGACCTCCTTTGGTAGCCCGGCCATCTTTCACTCCATCCATAGTCAGTTTGCATACACCCAATGCACCTTCTATGAATATGCAACGGACTGCAACTGTGGCAAATCTGTCGACCAATTTATCTGCCTCTAGCCAAACCACAGCTTCGACATCAATGCATGTTCACCACGCGTCCACCCATTTCTCGAGCAATCTAATGAGGCCACCCCATATCAGCTCCATCTCTTCTCCCACCGGAAACCCACAAGTCGGTAGTGTTATTCGTGCCCCAGCTCCTCATTTGCAACCCTTCAGACCTACATCATCAGTTTCAACAGCTAATCCGCGTGGTATCTCTAGTCAACATGGACCAAGCAATCCTTCTGCCACCCCTTCTTCATTTCCTGGACCAAGCAACCCTTCTGCAACCCCTCCCTCATTTCCTGGACCAAGCAACCCTTCTGCAACCCCTCCTTCATTTCCTGGACCAAGCAACCCTTCTGTAACCCCTCCCTCACTTCCTCAGTTTCCACCTCGACCTCCCGTCTCTGCACCACATCAATCCATACCATTGAACAGATCTTATCGGCCTGATAGTTTGGAACAATTGCCTATTTTTTCTAACACAACCTTATCTGCATTAGATTTGCTGATGGATATGAACAGTCGTGCTGGTGTGCAATTTCCACACATTTTCCCTCAGCTAGCAGATGTAACCTTGAATACACACCAACCTGTCCCGCCAGTTAGTACAGGTAGCATGCAGGATAATGCAGTTAATGCCACTGGAGATCCAGATGTTTTCTGCTTGTCGGACGACGACTAACCAACTCGACAAAAGGTACATTTCTAACTTCCAAGCTCCTTGTAACTTACGAGTTTGCTTCCATAACCAAGGGAAAGTGCAAAAGTTAATATCTGAAACCAATGAAATGTTGTAGATATATGTGGCTCTTATCTCCAAATGTGTATAATGTAAATATCCATTTACCCATGTCTACCAAGGAGGTGGCCTGGTTTTGGATACCATTTGGCAGTTTAGAACAGATTAATTGGGTTTTTTATATTTTTTGGTATCATTTTTGCCGCATCTTTGAGTTCAAACCCAAGGTGTATTACATGGAATGGGAAGGAAATTGAAATTGATTCACTAAGAGATGCCATGAAATGCTCTCTAGAATCTATATTTTCAACTATGTTGCTGATTAGAATATTTTATCTATAAACATTATAGTAACAGTTAATGAGAAATCGCTTTGATGTTTGCCTCTATATTTCAAGTGTTATGTGCTTCTCGGTCAAGCAATTGTACTCTCAAAGTACACTTCAAGGTGCCTTCAATAGTTTCCAAAATCACTTTTGTATGATGATTTCGATTCAATATTTTTTGCCATGGTATACATGTTTTTGTCTTATCCAAAGCACTTCCAAACACAGCTTGAAGGGTTGGTTGTGTATGGATGGACTGTCTCCATCCCAATGTAAAGTAACATTTATAATGTATTTATACATTGGGTCTATGATGCCACTCTTGGACATGCTTGAAAATGTGAGTTGGCGCAGCGGAAGCCGTTTCGAAGTAGTTGTTTCCTCTTCAGTGATGCCTGCTGAAGTTGGTGGTTGAACTTACCAACTAATTGGGTTTAGGTTGGTGAAGTTGTTGATAAAGCTTCCTGTAGGTTGGAGTCGTGGTTAAGTCGTTGATGGTAGGTTCTAAGGTGTCTAGCTCAAGGTTAAAGCTGGCACTGACAACCTATGTGGTGTAAGCAGCATCAGCGAATAGAAGTTTCTTGTTGGTTGTGCAAGATCGAAGTTTGGATTCAATCTTGTTAGGCCGTTTGAGTTCTCGGTGTGTGGAGTTAGGTTGCTCGTAAGCAAGCTTTGCTTCAAGGGGTATGTTCAACACGACTTGTCTCAAGAGTTGTTGTTATGCATACACATCACCTAATCCTCTTGTGCCTCAGTTTTAAGCTTTGGGATCCTAGAGGAAAATGGTTCGGTGAGCAAAAGCCTCTGGTGTTAAGAGCCTTGTGGAGCGTGGGTTGGAATCAGGGCTAGTCATCCAACGTAGTTAAGCGAGCACCTTTCGAGAATCTGGAATTCAAGGATGGTGATCGTGTGTTCTTGCACGTGATGCCACTGGAAAAGGATTCTTCGCTTTGTTAAAAGGGGAAGCTTAACCTGGGTTCATTGGACCACATGAGATCTTGGAGCGCGTCGAGCATGTTGCTTACAGGTTGGCGTTATCACCGACCATGTCGACTATCCATGATGTGCCTATGTGTCCATGTTGAGGAGGTTCGTGTATGATCCTTCGCATGTGTTGAATCCTGAACCTCTGTCGCTGAATAAGGACTTGACGTATGTGGAGAAGTCTGTCAAGATCCTAGCAAATGAAGCGAAGGTTCTGAGAAGCAAGACCTTTGTTGGGTGGAAGTGTTATGGTTGAACCGTAAAGCAGAAGGTGCTTTTGGAAAAGCGGTTGGAATTGTTCGAGTGATGGTTTTTCGAGGACGAAAGCTTTTAAGGTGGGGAGAATGTGACGCCCCGTGCATTTTGGTATATTTATATTCCGTACATCTGGTCAAATTAAATGTGAATTTTATTTGAACTGGTACTAAGGGATTATTAATTTTAAACCAAGGTGTTTGGGGAATTATTATTGGAATTTAATCGTTACGTTGATTTAATTCTCTCCCTAAAGCCGTTAATTTCTAAGACTTTTAAGCTTATTACTAAGTGTTGAAAGTTTCACGCTATTAAAAGGGTTTTAGTTGGAAATAGCTATTCTTGGGCTTCTATTATTGGGTTTTCTTAATTAAAGAAAAAGAAAAGGAGTTAAGGAAAAAAGGAAAAGAAAAAGAAGCCCTAGCCTCTTCATCTCCTTCTCCCTCTCTTGTGTTCGTGCGTGGCAGCCACCCCCTTGAGAGTGCCGCCTAGCCGCCACCGGAGAGTGCAACGCCGGCCAGCCCCACCGCCGCCTGACCTCGCTCTCGCCGGTTCGTGCGTCGTCGCCGCAGCGTGGGTCTCCTTCTTCGCGTGAGCTCTTTCCCTCTCCCTCTCCTCACGTGGAATCGTCGGTCGGAGTCGCAGCCTCGTCGCCCTACCACTGCTGCAGCAGGTGCCGTCGCCGCATCTCTGTTTCGTGGGTTAGATTCGTGGCTCCATCTCTCTTTTCCTTGCGTTTTCAGCAAGGTAAAGATCGTGGGTAAGCTCTTTTCAGTAGTTCTTGGTCGTTTTAAGCTTGATCTAAGTGTTCTTTTATTCAATTCGTTAGATCTCGCGTCCTAGCAACTCGAAACCTCAGCTCTTCACGTTTTTGCCTCTGTCCAGCAGCTATTTCGGGTGTTTTCGAGGTCGTTTGGCATTGTTGGTAAGTCTATTCCCTTACCCATGCTTTCTTTAGGCCTTTAGCCAAGTTTAAGCAAATGCCCAATCATTATGGACTCCGTATTTCAGGATTTAAGTCTGATTAGCTGCTGTCCAGCGCCGTCATTGCTCAGTTCGTGAGTGTTTTGGCGTCAATTAGCGTTTCCGGTAAGTTTAGCTCTTACCCATTCTTGTTTAGAGCTCATAGTAGAATGCCCAATGGTTTAGGTGCTGAAATTTTAACATTAGCGTTGATTTTCTGATCTGCAGCGCCGTCTAAGTGTTCGATTAAGTTCGATACACTTTAACTCGAGTACCCACTGCCCAAGGACCATTCTAGCACGTTGTTAGAGGTTAGAACAACCCGCCTAGCGTGAAAACGGGTCCGTTTGGGTAAGTTCCTTGTCGTCCCTTTATCTATAACGTTGAGTTTGCTGCTCCTTTAGTTGTTCTAGCTTTAAAGCATGCTTTAGGTTGTTGCCCACTAGCTATGTAGGCTTTTAAAATGTTGCCCAGCCGCTATAGGTCCTTGAATATGCATTCAAAGGGATCGTTGTTGTTGTTTTGGGTAAAAAGCATGTATTAAGTCTATGCCCATTTAGTCTCTTCTTCTATTTAGCTTGCCCGACCTCTTTGGAGTCCTTAGAATGCGAAATCACGCCATTTACTTGCTGTCCAACGGCTGAAAAGCCTTGATTATAGCCATTCAGCAAGTACCCTTACCCGTTGTGCCTTAGACGTGGTTGCCCATAGTCTAAAGGCTTTGGGTTTTCAGTTTGGGGAATTTTGAGTTGCTATGCAGCAAGAAAATAGCATTTCTTGACTGAACTTGATCTTTCAAGCATGTTTATAGTATTTGTAAGTTGGTTCTAATTTAGTAGAGGTTGTCTTGGTTATTAGGAGCTCTCTTGGTCTACCTTGAGTTGTTGAAGTGCTTTAGGAGCATTCGAGGTAAGTAGTTTCTATTCGTTGAGTCTGTTTGACTGCATGAGCATGCTTGCTGTTTATCGCTTTTCTAACATGCCTCGTTGTTTGTTATGGAATTTGATTTATGTGTTAGAAGTGCTGTTTGATCGATATTAAAGCATGATGAACTGTTGGTTGTTTTAAGCATGTTGTCTTATTGTTTTTAAGCTATACTGCATGAAAGTCAAGTTGCATGGTCTTGTGTGCTCATTGAGAGGTGAGCCGGGTTGTGTGAGCGGAGCGTGACGCGAAAATCACGTGTTAAGATTGCGCCACATGACGCGGAAATCATGTTATTGGTGCGGAGCGTGACGCGTAAATCACGTGTGGGTTGTGAGTGCGGAGCGTGACGCGTAAATCACGTGCGAGTGTGCGCTGCGCATGGCGCGTAATTCATGTGTGGGGTGTGAGTGCGTTACATGACGCAGAAATCATGTTTTGGTGCGGAGCGTGACGCGGAAATCACGTGTTAAGTTGCATTGCATGGCGCGGAATTCATGTGTTTTGGTGCGTGACATGACGCGTAAATCATGTGTTAAGAAAGCGAGCATGGCGCGGAATCCATGTGGGGTTGCATAGCATATTGCGTGTATGCATGAGTCATTCTATTGAGTTAGCATGAGTCTTATTGATAGTCCTCGTTTTAAGGAGCATGATTATGTGTTTATTGCTTAAGAGTATGTTGGATGCGTGTGCCTAGCATGTTGATTTTGTTGTTTGATGTTTGATGGCCCACCAGGTGTGAGCTGCTTACCAGTACCGTGGTTGTACTGACCCCCTCCCCCTTTCTCCCCCAAACATTTTTAGATGACGCAGGTGAGTTTGCATATGATGAGCCCGGTGGTGCTGAGGAGGTGCACGAGGAGTGACTCCACTGGTTTAGGCATCTTTGTTTCAAGCTTTTGATTATCTAGTTTGTCGTAGAAAGTTATTTTATTCTTTTGGTTGTAAAGAATAGTGTTTATGTTTAATTCAGTTAAAAGCTCGTCTAGTTGCTTATTTCGATAAGATAGGTTTAGCTTGAGTAGATTCTATTTGAAGCTCGAACTCTTATTTTTAATTAAGTTATCATCCAGTATATCGTTTTTTTGTGTTTTGGTTGTGGTTAAATGAGCATGCGAGACCTTACTCGCTTATATTTGTGGAGTTTTGGGCTTGATGAGTTGCCTTGGAGCTGTGGCGCTGTGTAGTTGTGTTTGTTTGGATTATAGAAGTGTGATTTATGTTTAACAGGTGATATAAAAATTTTGGGTTAGTCCTATGTGCGTCGTTATGCTACCGAAATTTTCGGTGCACTCGGTCAGTTTGGGTTGAGAGTTAGTAATGTCGCTAGGATTAGTTTAAAAATCCTGGAGCGTTACAGTTGGTATCAGAGCGATTACGTTCCTGTAGACTGACCTAGATAGCCTAGGTTGTTTAGTTGTTAGATGTGTGAGTAGAGGGTTTTTTTCCTCGTTCTCCTCTCCATCACCAGGTATGAAAACATCATTATTTATTGTTTGTTGATATACTTTGGATGTATGAGTTATCTGCCTGTCTGATATTGTTTTGTTTGCTTGTTAGTTGCTTTGCCTTGTTCAAGCATGTTGGTTTCCTTGGTTGCTTTTTGGTAGACACTAGGCCTAGGATGCTCCCTTTAGGAGGTTAGATAGCTTGTTTTGATTGTGTGCCTGTTGCTTGGTAGTAGGAGTAGGATGTTGCCATAGATCCTAGATAGCTTTCATGCTTTCTTTATGCATGTTGCGTGCCCTCTAATCTAGATTGCTGCCTTAGGTTGAGGTTAGTCCCTCCTATTCAAGCTTCTTAGAAGAGTTCTTTTAGCGAGTTCCTTGTTCCCTCTCTTGGCAATGAGTATCGTATTTAATCAAGAATGGATTTTTATTAATGTCCAAAGAAATATTAAATCAATCAATAGGTTTGGAAGTCAATTTTTTTTTACTGCCCCTTTTTCAATACAAAATTTTCTTTTTTAAAAAAAGATATTAGAAAAGGTTAAAAAATAAAATCCTTTTGGGAAAAAGATTGATGAAAAAGAGTTCACAAGATGGAATCTATGAAGTGGTTTTTGTAAAAGAGAAAGAGAGGTCAGAAAAAATGGTTGTTTTTCCACAAGAAAACACAAAGTAGAGACCCAAGACAGTGGATGCTTTAAACTCCTTTTGAGAAACTCTCACCATTTTCAAATTAGATTCCTTCACTCACAACACCCATGTATTGCCATTGCCCCTCCCTTTACCCTTATTCTTTTTTAATGTCAAAAATTACATCATTTGGTTTCATGTCAACATTTTATATAAAAAGTACTTAAAATATAATTTTTTAAGAAAAAAAAATTAAACATATAATAATCTATCAATTTTTACTTTTAGGTTGATGAGTGATTTAAACATAGGCTAATTTATAAAAAATACCCATGAACTATGGGGTTTGTTTAAAAAATGCCCTTGAACTTTGAAAAGTTTAAAAAATACTCCTAAACTTTGAAAAATGTTTCAAAAATACCCTTGTCGTTAATTTTTAGATGGAAACCGTTAAAGTTTCAGTTTAAAAAATACCCTTGAACTTTAAAAAAAATTTAAAAAAATATAAAAATGCTTATTCTTTTTTCCTCATCTCACCGTAAATTCCAATGGCTACCATCCAAAAATTAACGGCAATGGTATTTTTGAAACATTTTTCAAAGTTCAGGAGTATTTTTTAAACTTTTCAAAGTTCAGGGGCATTTTTGAAACGAACCCCATAGTTCAGGGGTATTTTTTATGACTTAGCCTTAAACATATTATCATAGTATAAATCTAAGTTTACTTATAGGTATCGTACCAATTTACCAGGCTACAAGAATATATTAAACTTTTGATTAGTGATTTAACATTGAGTAAATATTTTTTAAAAAAAATGGTAAAAAGTAAGGATGAATATCCACCTTTTGTTATTAGCTTTTATGAATTGTAATCTCTCTTGTATTTGTTCAAAGTGTAACAGGCCACTTTTTAAAACATTATCTTTATCTTCTAAGTGATTATTCATTTTAATTGGTCTTTAAACTACCATTTGGTTTATATTTGGTCATTTCCATCATCTCTTTTGTTGAGTGGTTGGTGTGTCATTGATATTGCATATCATGTAACAAAAAAAAAATCTATTAAAAAAATCAAATTCAAACCATTCTTTCAACTTGAGAATAATTGGCTTCTCAAAAACCAAAAAGAAAAAAAAAATGATAATAATTGGAAGTTTTATTATTTGGCTATTATTTTTTATTGTATCCCCTTATCTTAATCTAATGATTCAAATTACACTTGCACTTTCATTAATATTATAAATATATAAGTGGTGACTTTATAATATGAATGAATTTACTTAATTAGAATATAAAGCGTCTTTTTCTTATCCTTAATCACAATACATTCAATAAAAATAGTCAAATTAACAAATATTAATTAGTGTTGAAGAAGACATCATATGTAGATGCCAAAGCGAGCTTAGCTCAGCGGTAATTGACATGTACTCTGACCTCAGGTTAGAGGTTCGAATCCCCCCACCCCAAATGTTGATGTACTCAAAAAAAAAAATCGACATTATATTTAGATAAAATCAAAATTACAAATGTTACAAAATTAAAATAAGAGAAGTGGAACATAAAATTATATGATACCATAATTGTTAAAGACCATCCCATTGATAAAATCTAGTTAGTTTAACTTTATTTTTAAGAATTCCAATTTCTTTAATATGCAATTAAGCTTTTATCAAAAAGGAAAAAAAAAAAAAGAAAAAAAAAGTGATACTTTTAATGAGTAATAAGTCAACAAAAAAGGGAATAAAATAAAGATATTTTCAAGGCAACATACCTACTTATGGTGTCTCTTAGGGGCTGTTTGGGGCGCTGGGTTGGTTATAATAGCTGGGGGTTATAATAGCTGGGGGATTATAATAGTCTGGGGGTTATAATAGTCTGTGTTTGGGGTGCAGATTATTATAATCTGGGATAAAATAGTCTGTGTTTGGGGTGCAGATTATTATAGTCTGGGATAAAATAGTCTGTGTTTGGGGTGCAGTGTTTGAGATGCAGATTATTTTAGTTTGGGTTCAAATAGTCTATGTTTCAATCTGTTTTTTTTTTTCCTGACTTTTTTTTTTGTTTATTTTCCTCATACAACTTTGTACTTCAAATATTAATAAAAAAAATATATTGGGTTTAGTTGTAAAAAAAATAAGGTTTTGGGTACAGGGGTTAAATTATGTGTTTAACTTAAAAGAAAACAAAAATAACCTAAAATAAGGGTTGATTTTCTTTGTTTTAGAGTCATGGTTTTTTCACAAAATAAGTCATTTTATGTATTTCCAACATAAAAATGGTGATGTTTATTCAAAACTCATTTTACATTCATTATCAAAAGAATCAAATAAAATAGAAATCACATAAAATAAAAACTTGAGTAGTATTTTTTAAAAAAATTATTATTATCACGGTAAACTTAAATACGATAAGTATAATTTGGAATGAAAAATATGGTACGATGAAGGTAAACATTCATATACTTCAATATCAAAAGTAATTATGTAATAAAACTCCATATTTATATATGTACAAAGACAACCTAGTATCTAACTCCCTAGAAATTTTTCGATTTTTCCGACAACCACCAACAAATTTTTCGGCAACTGAAATTTTTTTCCCTCTTTTTTCCTTTCATTTTCTTCTACCTCTTTTCTTTTTTTTTTCTTTCTTTATTTTCGTTTTTTATATTTTTCGAAATGAAAATGAGAAGAAATATTTAAAAAAAAAAAAAAGTCGTCGGTGATCGCCGGAAAGTCGACGGCGGTCGCCGGAAAAGTTTGTCGGTGGTCGCCGGAAAATTCGTCGATAGAAAAGTCAATGAGTCACATGGAAGAAGAGAGAAAAGAGTTACCGTAGAGAATGGATAGAATAATTGGGTGGGTTGAATAGTGGTCACTGTAGCAACACGGAGGGAAAAAATAACCAACTCCACCCCTTATTTTTGTTGATGCCCCAAACACTGGGTTGGTTATAATAGCCCCCACTATTATAACCAACACAGTGGGCCAAACGGCCCCTTAATGTGCAATTTAGATTTAGGGTGGGTGGGGTTTGGAAGGGAAAATCAAGAATTTTGGACAAATTTTCCAAGAAAAAAAGGTCTAAAAATATGAAAAAATGAAAAAGTTGTTGGCTTTTGATTAGTGACCTTATTGTTTTGTAGATATGATGGCACTAACCTATTTTGAATAGTGTTTTTAGAAATACTAATAACAACACGTGCGATGCACGTGAAACTTTGTAATTTTATATTACATTGTCATTTTATATTACATTGTCATTTTGCAATTTTATGTTTCACTTCTCTTATTTTAATTTTGTAACATTTGTAATTTTATATTTGATTTTATCTACTATTGAGGTGTCGTAACAACATAGTCATAAACCTTAAAATGACTTAAAAAAGAAAGCACATGAACAACAAAATAAGCACTCACTTGACAGTCAAAATTGATTGTAGGAAAAAACAAAACCAGAATAGTTTGTCATTTCACTAAAACAAACATTAACAAATGGATGAAAACTCATTCTAAGGGTCCGTTTGGAATACATTTTAATTTAAATGTTTTTCAAGAATCCATTTTTAAAAAAACATTTTGTATAAAATTGTTTAGAATTTAAACACTCATATGTTTGGTTACATTTTCTCATAAGTATTTTTATACACAAGTTATTGTATACTTAAAAACTCTTTTTAGAAAAGTTAGTTTCAAATGTTTATCTCAAAATGATTTATTTCTCAATCTCATTTTCTAATAAGTCATTTTTAGTGTTCGCCAAACACTAGAAATTTTTTCAAAATGATTTTTTTTTTCAAAATTAAACACTTGAAAAGTTAAACCAAACACACCCTAAGAATTGAAATAAGAATCAAACTCTTTGTATGTCAAGTTAGGAAAAAGAAATTCATACAACCAATTCCAAATTAAAAACACAACACAGAAATAACTAACCAGCAAAAAATGGAAAGAAAAAAAAGTAGGAAAACTTTATTCACCAGCCAGTTGCTTATATCATTGTTTATGTCATTTCTTCCTCTTCAAAGATGAAGCTATTTATTTTGTCGAAGTAAAAATTGTGTATAGGTACGAGGCTTTAGGAAATTTCAAGTCATTTATATATAATAGTAGTTTATTATATTGTTATCAATTTATTGCAATTTCATACCCAATCTTTAATTAATAAATCAAATAACGAACTGCATGAAAATAAAAGAGAGAAGAAATATAATAATTGACTAACATTTCTCATCCATTTGGAAACATGTGATTGAAATCTAAATGGTGGAACTGATTGTCAAAGTGGAAAAAAAAATAGAATGGATAATATAAATATTCTTTATGCAACTCTTTTAATAAAATCGTCAAAACGAGCATAGCTTAGTGGTAATTGACATGTACTCTCGACCAAGAGGTCAGAGGTTCGTATCTCCCGCCCCAAATGTTGATGAACTAAAAAAAACTCTTTTAACAACATTAAAATATGTACACTTTTTAAATCAAAGGAAACTATAGATAATTTTTTGAGAAATAGAGCTGGGTTTTTTCAGGGTCCTAGTCGTTTGCTCGAGAGAGAGAGGCAGTAGGCTATGGACAAAGGGGGCAACGAAATCGTTTGCAAGCAGGTCCAAGGGAAGGAGACTGGACATCAGGCGATGGAGGAAATGCTCATCGAAAACCAAAAAGGTGGTAATACAGAAGGAAAGATCACATCTGAAGAAGTCCTCAGTCAGATGGAGAAGCTGAAGATAGAAGAAGCTGGGAGGGTCGTAGAGGTGGAGGACGACGACATCGATGAATCTGACAAGGACTTCAAAGGAGCCATAACGTGCAAAATCCTAACATCAAGATTCATAAACCCGAAAGTCTTTATGCACTTTATGCCTAAGATATGGGGTATCGAAGGCGCTGTGAAGATGGAAAAAGCGGGAACCAACATCTTCATTTGCAAGTTTAGGCGAATGAAAAACAAAGAAAGAGTTGCCAGAGGAGGGTCGTGGTTGTACGACGATGTCATACTCATTGTTGATGAACCAAAAGGGAGTTGCAGTGTGGAGGAGCTAGAATTTAAATTTGTATCTTTTTGGATTCATTTCCACAACTTACCGCGAGTGTGTTTTTGTAGGAAGTATGTTGTAGCCCTTGTCAACTCAATTGGTAGCTTTGAAGCAGTTAAAGTGGATGAGAATGATAAACTTGAAGGAGAAACGCTTCGGGTTAAAGTCAAAATCAATTGCAAAGAACCGTTGAAAAGAGGAATCAACGTGAAAATAGGCTTTATGGCCGAAAAAAACATGGATTCCAATAACTTATGAGAAACTTCTGGACTTCTGCTACTGCTGTGGAAAACTTGGCCACGTCATTCAGGAATGTGATGTTGAAGGAGTAGAAAATAGCAAAGAAAAAATGTTCGGAGTCGAGTTAAGGGAGACAAGAGCAAGCAAAGCCATTTATAAGGGATGGAGGACTGAAAACAGAGAACATTTTGACAGAGGAAGAGGCAGGGGAAGAACGCGCAGATTTCAAAGAGGCGGGAGAAATCACCAACACAATTGGAACGGAGACACCCAGAAAGGCTAGTGAGCGTGGTCAAACAGAAGAGAGG
This sequence comes from Luffa aegyptiaca, assembly GCA_017139565.1. Taxonomy (NCBI): domain Eukaryota; kingdom Viridiplantae; phylum Streptophyta; class Magnoliopsida; order Cucurbitales; family Cucurbitaceae; genus Luffa; species Luffa aegyptiaca. The sequence goes on from CM029399.1 coordinate 20,711,843, forward strand.
AAGAAAACACAACCAACTGGGGTGGTGGAGATGATCGGAATCAGAGAAGAAACAAACCGAACGGTGAGTGACAAGAAGAGAGAGAGGGACAAGGAGTCAGAACGGTCGAATGGAGCAGGAGAGTACAAAAAAGCTGACACAACAGAGGAAGGATTAGATCAGAGGATATGGGGCCAAAGAAAAAAAGGACGATGACATTGACATGAGAAAACCGATGGACAAGGAAAAAGAGAAAAAAAAAAGAGAAGAAAGGGGCCAAAAAGGAAAAGTTCAAAAAGAAATCCCACTGGACCGAGGGATTGTTAAACAAAAGGAATTAAAAGGAAAAGAAATCCTCGAAGTCAGCTCAGTCAATCAGGAAAAAGGGGAAAAAGCATAATCTATTGATAATGTAACGACAAGATCAGAGAGTAATAAGAGCCCAGGGGAAAAACCAAAAAGCCCGAGGAAAGCAAAAAGTGTCAACAACAAGAAATGGAAAAGGAGAGCCAAGGAAGAGAACAAAATCATTAAGGTTACCAATAATGAAACAGTGGAGGTTGGAGAAAAACGAAAAGCTGTTGAGGAAAAAGAAGATGAGGCAGGGAGCAAGAGAAGAGTTACAGGTTCAAGTGACTTCAACGGTGTTGGAGGGATATTGGTGGAGGCTGTTAGTCAGCCCCACCGGACGCCATGAAAAGCTTATGCTGGAACGTTCAAGGGGTGGGCTACCCTCGAACGCTCCAGCACTTCGACATGAGGCAAGGAGCACAAAACCCCAGATTGATTTTCTTATGGAAACAAAAAGCAACGCTAGCAAAATGGAAACAGTTAAGAAAGTCGTTAACCTTGATAGTGGTTTCTCAGTCCCTAGTAGAGGTAATAGCGGGGGGTTCATGATGATGTGGGATAAAGAGTTAGACGTGACCGAACTCGTATTCGGAGGAGCATATCGATACTTTAATCAAGACGGACATAGGTTGGTGGAGGTTCACGGGTTTCTACTGAAATCCGGTCACTAGTAAGAGAGTAGAATCATGGAAGTTGTTGGAAAGGCTTGGGAATTTATCCAATCTCCCTTTGCTTGTTGGAGGGGATTACAACGAGATCCTTCTAGCAGAGGAAAAAAAGGGGGCCAAATGAGGAAGCAAAACCAGATGGATGACTTCGGAGGGCCATCGATAGTTGCAGGCTTATGGATCTGGGGTATTCGGACAATCCATTCACCTGGGGAAGGAAAGACAAAACCAGTGGCTACATAGTTGAAAGACTAGATGCATACCTAGCCACTAACAGTTTAATGGAGTTGTTTAAAGACATAGACATATCCCACACTAACAAGCATAATTCAGATCACAAGGGCATTGTGGCAAGCATAGACCATAAAGAGACAGACCAGGGGAGAGGGTGGATTAGGAAACTGATCAGGTTTGAAGAAACTTGGATAAAATTTGAAGAGTGTAGGGACATTATCAGTAGACATTGGGTTGAGGAGTCAATTGTTAGCCTTGGTAGTTTCACGAGTAAGATAACAAAATGCCTTTTCAAGTTGAAAAAATGGAATAACACCAGACTCAATGGCTCCTTAAAAGTCGCCATTGCTAGAAAGGAAGAGGAATTAAAAGCCCTCTCTCTCAGGCAAGGGGTACATAATCTAAATGACATTCGAACAGCTGAATTGGAGTTGGAAAGACTGCTGGAAGAAGAACTGAAAAGTTAGATCGAGGGAAGATTGGCTCAAGTGGGATGACTGGAACACTAAATGGTTCCACTTCAGAGCTAACCAAAGAAGAAAAGTTAATAGAATTAGAGGCATCTCCTACAGCAAAGGAGATTGGGTAGAAGAGGAGGAGGAAATAGGGAAGGTCGCATCTGACTATTTTTCTGCCATGTTCTGAACCTCAGACACATGCCAATGGGCTATAGACAAAACACTAGACGAAATAACATCCAAAATATCCCAAGAGCAAAGAAGTATGCTAGACAAGCCATTCTCAAAGAATGAGATAGAGATAGCCATAAAAGGGATGAACTCCAGTAAAGCCCCGAATCCTGAAGGGGTTCATGCTAGCTTCTTTCAAACTTATTGGGATATCGTAAGGGACGAGGTGATGAACATTTGCCTTAAGGTACTGAACAATGGGGAGGAGGTGGAGCCCCTAAACAAGACGGACATAACCTTGATCCCAAAAAAGAAAGCCCCGAAGAAGATGAAAGACTATAGGCCTATTAGCTTATGCAATATCATCTATAAAATAATTGCAAAAGCACTAGCTAATAGGCTCAAAAAAGTGTTGGGATCTATTATATCTCCCAATCAGTCAGCTTTCGTTTTGGGGAGGTTGATTACAGATAATGTGGTTGTGGGGTTCAAGTGCATCCACGCTATCAATAGCAGGAAGAAAGGCAAGAATGGTTGGGCTGCTCTGAAGTTGGACATGAGTAAAGTCTATGACAGAGTGGAGTGGGCCTTTCTCAAACAAGCAATGGCAAAGCTAGGGTTCTCGAAGATCTGGATCGACAGGATCATGAGATGTGTGGAGTCAGTTCAATTCTCTGTGTTCATTAATGGAATGCCCCATGAAACCTTCAAGCCAAGAAGAGGATTAAGCCAGGGAAGAAACTGAAAGCTTTATCTCAGGTATCCGTATTAACAACCACTGCTATGCTCTAACGCATCTGTTTTTTGCAGATGATAGTTTAATATTTTTTAAAGCAACCGTGGAAGAAGGAGAAAGAATCAAGGAGGTGTTAGATACTTATGAGAAAGCAACGGGGCAGAAGACCAATCTGGAAAAGTCTGCTTGCTTGGTTAGTAGAAACGTGGCTCTCCCGAAAGCTATAAAGATCAGCAAGGCGCTAAGAATCAACCTCACAGACTCTCTAGGTCAGTACCTCGAGCTGCCAGCACAATCGGGAAGGAAGAAGATGGATATGTTTAAAAAGCTGAGAGAGAGAGTTTGGAAACCACTCCAAGGTTGGAAAGGGAGCATGTTCTCGCTTGGAGTGAAGGAAATTCTCATAAAAGAAATTGCTCAAGCAATCCCTTTATATACGATGAGTTGTTTTAAGCTGTCTAATTGTATTTGTGATGAGATTAACAGATTGTGTGCCCAGTTCTGGTGGGGCTCAACAAGCTCCAAGAAGAAAGTTCACTAGATGAGTTAGAGGAAGATGTGTCGGAGCAAAGGCAAAGGCGGAATGGGATTCAGAGATCTCCACGATTTTAACCAAGCTATGCTAACAAAAGTGAGTTGGAGAATTACTAAAAGTCCAGACAGCTTGATGGCCAAAATCTTGAGAGGGAGGTACTTCCAAGATGGGGATTTTCTTAAAGCAAAGATAGGAAATAACTCATCCCTCACTTGGCGTAGCATTTTATGGGGTAGAGATCTTTTCATCAAAGGGATGAGGTGGAAGATAGGTTCCAGCAACAAGATAATCATCGATGAAGACCTGTGGCTCATTGAGGGATGTCCTAAAGTCTCGTTGACTGTCAAGGATGATTTCAAAGGAAAAAGAATCAATGCCATCATGAACGAAGATGGGGGTTGGAATGTTGAGCTGGTGAGGGAAGTTTTCAAGTCATAAGAAGCTAACGCCATCCTCAACATCCCAAGAGGAAAAACCGCAGCGTCTGACTCCATCATCTAGGACAAAGATCCAAAGGGGAGTTTCTCGGTTAGGAGCGCGTACCATTTAGCATCTTCAATGTCAGGATGTGACGAAGCCTCAGGATCGAATGATTCCAAATAAAAAAACCTATGGGGTGCTAGTTGGAAGCTTAAGTGCATACCAAGAGCAAGAATTGCCATGTGGAAGATTATCAACAATGTTATCCCTACCAAAGTTAATCTAGCTAGGAGAGGAATAAATTCTAACCTTGTTTGTTTGTTTTGCAGATCGAAGCCAGAGTCGACGAATCATGTCTTCTGGAAGTGCAAATTTGGAAGACAGATTTGGGGTTTTTTCCTTCCTAATTCTCATAAGTTTTTAAATTCCTACAGGGATATTCGGGAGCCGATGGATTTTTGGGAAGGGATGGTTCAAAACCTAAGCAAACCCTGAGCTAAACAAAGCAGCCTTGATTCTATGGTGCCTATGGAACCAACGGAATCAGAGTCTCAACAACAACCAGCAGATCAACATGTGCTCATCCATAAGGAAAATCAGTATCATTCTGGAAGAAAATGTTGAGAATTTAGAGAGGCATCACCTGGCAAAAAAAGGAGAGCTCTTCGAGTCACCCTAAATTGAGACCGTCGGACAGTCACCATTGGAAAATGAACTCAGATGCTTCCTGGTGCGACAAGGAAGGAGCCCGGTGCGACATGGAAGGAGTAGGTGGCGTTGGCTGGTCCATCCGTGACTCTAACGGATCTCTAATTGGAGTTGGATGCAAAAGAGTTTTTCAGAAAGGACCGATCAAATGGCTGGAAGCAATGGTTGTTCTGAAGGTTTAAAATCTTTCATGATTTTGGCAGAGGAAAGAAAATTGGCCCCTAATTTGTCGTTGATGGTCGGACGCCATATAAGTAGTGAAGCTTCTGAATCATGAAGAAGAAGATCTCACCGAGATCTCCATGGCGATCGACGAAACCAGAGTAGAGGCTCAGCAAGCAAGTGTTTTCTCCTTCTCCAAATGCTCGAGGATGGAGAATCAGGAAGCCCACGAATTAGCGTGTGTAGCCGTGAGAAACGGTGATTTTAGGTGTCTTTTTGGGCGCTCCTCGTACCCTGAGTTAGGGGATTATTTTTTGTGTAGGGATGTCATTATCCCCACTTGGTTCTCTTTAATTATTCATGAAGAGGTTGGTGTAACCGTTTTCCTTAATTAGTGCAGTTATTCTTCAAAAAAAAAAAAAAGAAAAAGAAAAGAAAAGAAAACTAGAGATATATATTTTTCTCAAATAAAATTATTTTATTTAAATAGACAATTTTTGTTAGCTCTAAAAAGAATCAATCAATTATTGGGTCTTGACTTTTGAAATTTGAAACTATTATTTCTATTTTCTTGAAAATACATGATTGTGCTATTTTCCTTTTTTTCTTTTTTATTGCAGGTAAGAAATTTGATGAGAAAATAAAATTGATGAAATGATGTACATTAAATTCAAAACTTTTTAACCCTTAAAACTTAAAAGGACCAAGACTTAGAGATCATGAAACAAAATTTCCAAGACCTATTAAACTTAGCATAGTGATTAAAAAAACTCTCGACTAAAATTAAAAAATATGCATAGTTAAAGAGAATGAACTAAAAATATTAAACTTTTATCTTTTAACTCCAAAAGCTTTCAATTTTTAGGTCTAATGATAGTGCTTTGACCTATTTAAATTTTCGAAATGTCATTTTCATGTCTGTTTTATGATAATAGTTTAAGTGTCTGATTGTAATTAATTAAAAATAGCATCTAAAATTTGAAAGGTGAGCATTAGCCGATCTAAATATAATATAACTTGACTAATTAATATATATTCACTCTTTTAAATCATTTTGTCCATTTTGTTGAACTATAAAAAGGACAAAAAAAAAGTATATTGAAAAAAGAAATAAGAAGTATAGGAAAAAGAACAAATCTATAAATTATAATACAAATTTGCCCATGTTGTGATTTTTTTTTTTTTTTTTTTTTTTTTTTTTTTTTATGAAATGGGGTGAAAATATAACGTTGAAAAAATAAAAATAAAATAAAAAAATTCACCAACTATGAAAAAGAAATGCAATCGGAAGATTTTTAATCACTGGATTGCAAATAAAAGAAAGTTTATTAAAATCCTCTTCAATTACAATTTTAGCCCCTAAATTTTCAGGATTGTGTCAAAACTCATTAAAAAAAAAATCTATCTTTTTTATTTAATAAAAAAATCATATGATTTTTTGTTTTTGAAAATTATACTTGTTTTCTCCCAATTGTTTTCATCTTTGTTAACGAAACATTTGAATTCTTAGCTAAATTCCAAAAACAAAAACATATTTTTGAAAAATCCTGTTATGCTTTCCACGTTGTGAATTACAGGCCTTCCACGTATTGTCAGTCACCAAGAAGAACTCACACAACTCATCATGCAAACTTGAGTAGATCGATTCAGACAATCAAAAACGAAAAGACAAAAAATTACTCTTTCTCTCTCGAATGCTGTTGGGTTCCTAGAGTGAGTAAAAATGATATATAAATGGGCTCTAGAACTCTGTGCAAGTATACACAGTCCGCTGCAAGTAATAAGTATTTATCGAATCTAATGTCTGAATTAGCTTTCACTTTATCTATTTTGCTTAGTTTTTCAATGGTTTCAAAAATGGTAAAAATGATTGATTTTTATAAAATGCTGAAGCAAAAGGAATGACAGAACAAAAAGTAAACAAATAAGCAGACAGATTAGAAACAGGCGCTGGTCAGGATTTAGTAATTGTTTTAAAAGATGCTCTAGCAATATTATTGATCATGCAAAACTCTCGCAGTCTTATTAGCAGATTCCTCCCGGAACTTTGGATTTTTTAGAATATGTTTCAACTCCAATGAAGTACTACCGATCAAGCATTAGGCAACTGGCTATCCCTAGCTCAGTCACTGGCGTTCACCAATACACAATGATCTAGTGTGATTAAATGCCACACACTCCCTAAATCATCCCTGAAACTAGAGAGTGGTATTCATATCGGCTGGTCAGGCGGGCATAAAATAGAAATGAGCACAGTAAATAATCAAGATGCATCAAATCAATATTTATTGCATAGAAATTAAGCACGACAATTACATGTTCCCTAACCAACGCCTAAGGTTACTTAGTTCATAAAATGCATAGCAACACACGATACAATTTGAGTAAACATATCCATAATTACAAAACAATGCAAGAAAATATTAATTCCCTTGATCAGCTTGCAATTGATGGTGTTCTTGTAGGTCTCTAATCTCTCTCCTCTATTCGGCTCCCAAAGGGGGAAGTAAACTTTCCAAGAATGGAATGTTCCTCTCCCAAGGATGGAATGAATTTGACTTGAGACGGCTCCTCCTTTTATAGAGTGATAGGAAGCTTGAATTAGGTTGACCTAGACACGTGAATGGCTCTCCTTGCTCCTTAATCCCGAGAGTAGCTTAACAGAATTCAGTTCATTAAATTGGCTAACGAGCTGTGACGTGGCAGTTTTGCTCCTTGCTTTGCTCCAACACATATTTTGCTCCTTCAAGTCGCTCAACAATATATTCTGCACAAAATAACTTCCAAAGCATCCATTCTTCCAAATGGGTTAAAACATATAATATCTATCTAAAAGCAACCCTATTTAGCACAAAAGACACACAAATCCCTATAGAAATAAGACCTAAATAACTCCCTTTTGGAGAGTTATCAAATGCTCACAAAGACGAAGATGAACACACACACAAAAGAGATCGATTGATTGTGTAGAAGAAGGAGAAGAAAATCAAGACAAGGAATTAAGTGGTTCGGCAACAGAGGCCTACATCCACTATGAAGGGAGTTGATTTTTACTCACAAGAACCAAGATTTACAAAGAGGTACATGATCTTTATCTCTCTCAATTTTTACAAATTTTCTCACTCCTTTCATCTGAGATTATAACTCATTTTCTACTGTTTGTGAGGGTTGTTGTTCTTGCAAATCATCAGGACTTGTTGGTTGCAACCGCCTGAAACAGGTAATTCTGTTTTTCACACTCTCCACCTTTGTAATCAACGAGTTCTGATTTTAGATGCTCCCTTCTGTCTTCAATTTTCTACCCCTTCTCTGGTAGGTTAAATCCTACCAGTTGTAAACAATGCTGGAATTTCAGTTGCGTTAATGGCTTAGTCAACATATCTGTGGTATTATTCGAGGTATGTACCTTTAGAACTCGAACTTCTCCTCTCTCGATTTGCTCTCTGACAAAATGGAATTTTATATCTATGTGCTTAGTTCGATTGTGAAACTGAGGATTTTTTGTTAAATGGATAGTGCTCTGGTTGTCGCAATATATGTTAACTGTATTTTGCTTGATTCCATAGTCTAGTAATAAGCCCTTAAGTCGTAACGCTTCCTTTATAGCCTCTGAAAGTGCTATGAATTCAGCCTCTGTGGTTGAGAGAGCCACCACTGGCTGTAAAGAGGCTTTCCAGCTTAACAAATTTTTGCTAAGTAGAAACAGGTAACCTGATAGGGATCTTCGCTTATCCAAATCACCAGCAAAGTCCGAATCTACGTATCCGTAGACTTCATTTCCTGATAGATTGTTTTTAGTATACTGTAGAGCAGCTTGCTTTGTCCCCTTTAAGTACCTTAGTATCCATTTAGCAGCTTCTCAGTGTCTTCTCCCTGGGTTAGACATATATCTACTTACCAGCTTGTTGCATAGGCTAGATCTGGTCTCGTGGATACCATTAGGTACATCAGACCACTACTACAAATTTGACCTTTATTGACGCTTGGCTTTTTATGTTTATTGACGCTTGTGTAAAAAAACGTCAATAAAAGTATCATTTGTACTTTAAAATAAATTATTAATAATTAAATAGGTATATTGACGGGTTTATGGTATCAAGAAATGATATGGTTAATGTTGACGGACAAAAAGCGTCAATAAATGTGATTAAAAGCGTACTTTGCGTAGATTTTCGTCCAACTCCGCCTTTTCACATAGTTGACGGACAAAAGCCATCAATAAAAAGGATTTTGTTGACGGTTTTTATTGACGCTTATTAGCCGTCAATGAAAACCGCATTCATTGATGGCTAATAAGTGTCAATAAACATTACTATATTGACGCGCAATAAACGTCAATATTAATGGAGGTTTCTTGATGGATATTAAACGTAAAAAATTTAAGATTTTTTGAGATTTTGGATTTAAGTTTAAATTACTCTCAAATTTGAAGTGATTTTAGGAGTTCAAATTGGATTTTTAATTGGAAACAAGATAAAGTTGGAAAAAAAAGAAATCCAAGACTTTTTTTTTTTAGTGGATTAAGAAAAATAAAAGAAAAAGGAAAAATAAGAAATAAAGAAAAGAAAAGAAAAACCCTAAGGGGGTGTTTGGGGCACTGAATAGGTTATAATAACCCCCTTTATTATAACCTATTCAATGTTTGGGGCACCAACAAAAATAAATGGTGAGGTGGGTTATTTTTACCCCCGATTATTTTATCCATTCTCTACGGTAACCATTATTCAACCCACTCGATTATTCTATCCATTTTCTACCGTAACTCTTTCCTCTCTTCTTCCATGCGACTCCTTGACTTTTCCGACGACCGCCGGCCGCCGTCGGCCGGCGAAGTTTCCGGCAACTTTTCCGTCGATCGCCGACGACTTTTCCGGCCACCAGTTTTTTTTTTTTCTTTTTTTTTCATATTTCTTCTCATTTTCATTTTGAAAAATATAAAAAATAAAAATAAAGAAAAAAAAAACATCGAAGGTTGCCGGAAAAGTCGTTGACAACATCGAAGGTTAATCAACTTTAAAAAAAAAAAAAATCAAACGAAATTGTATTTACCACACTTAAGTTTATTGATTAAAAAAAAACGAATATGATTTTTGAACTAAACATTTACAATTTTTATTTTGACAATACTAAAAGCAGTGTATCAAATTTCCGTCGACATACCGACATTTCCATGGAAATGTCGGTATGTCGACAGTGTCGACATTTCCGTGGGGGGGAAGTTTCCATCTTCCCCCCATGTCGACGACATGTCGACATTTCCACCCAATTTCCTTTTTTTTTTTTTTTTTTTTTTTTTTTTTTAATTTTTATTTAAAGCCAGCCCGTGATCACTTTTTGGACTTTGGATGGATTCTTCTGAAAAGTTGATATTATGACCTTCTTTTTATTTTTTTTTATGTTTTTATAGTCTATTTCTTTCTTTTATTATTATTTTTATTTGAATTCATGTTTTTTTACCTTTTTTTTATCATTTTCTTTTATATTTTCATTTATCAATTCTCAAATCAATCCCATCAGAATATTACAAATTCCAAAATTCATTTTTTACCACAAAAATTATTTTTAATTATTTATTTTAATTTTACATTTTTATTATTTTATTATTTTTACCACCTATAAATACCCCAACTTCATCTCAATTTCTTCACACCTCAATTTTTCAAACTCTCTCCCAAACTCTCTCAATTCTCTCAAATTCTCTCAATTTTTCCAAATTCTCTTAAATCTCCTAATTCTCCCAAATTATCTCACTTGTCTCAATTACTAATTTCTTTCTTTTAAGTTAAGAAGTTTAATTTTAAAAGGTTACATCTTTCTTTACATATTAGTTTATTAGTGTTATTTTTTTACTTTATTAGTGTTATTTTTTTTATTTTTCATCTATCAATATTTCATATCTATTTTAATTTTCAAATTAAAGTCTCATTTAATAATTTACAAATCTTTCTGCACGTATCGACATTTTAATCAACATTTTCATCCAAATATTGTTCTACTTTTTAGATATGATGATAAAAAATTGTCAATTATATCCTAATTAAGCCACAAACAAAGTTTCATGGACTAATTCAAACAATTTCCATCAATTTCCATGATTTCCGTAAATCTTCCCGGAATTTCCATCGACATTTCCATCTACATCGATATTTCCATAAAATCAGGACCTCGACATTTCCATCGACATCGACATTTTAAACCTTGACTAAAAGTTAACTAATATGATTTTTCTATACCAAATCCTAAACTTTTTTGTTTTGTAAAAAAAAAAAAACATAACCCTAAATCAAAGTGAATCGTATATCATAAAAAAAAAAAAAAAAGAACTAGAAAAAGAAAACAGTCAGTTTGAACATTTGATTCAGAACCCCATGTTAAAACAGATCAACACTCCAAACACAGATTATTTTATCCCAGACTAAAATAATCTGCACCCCAAACACAGATTATTATAACCCCTAGACTATTATAATCCCCAGATTATTATAACCACCCGATATTATAACCAATTCAGTGCCCCAAACAACTCCTAAGACTCTTCATTCTCTCCCTTTTTCTCTCCACTCCCCCCCTAAATCTTAAGAAATAAATAAAAGAAAAAAAAAACGCTAAATCTTATTTCTCTAATTGAGTCTAATTTTCGTGAATTTGGCGGAGATATATGATTTATTTTAATGACCTTTGATAATTTTGTTTCAGGTGTTGGATGTGAAGGTATTTTTGTAAATAACCCATGGTTAGAATTAGCACTAAGTCTTTTTTGAGCCACACGCGCAGCCTTCCCCTTCTCACGCAAGTTTCAGCCGTCAAGCCCTTCTTCCATCGATTTCTTCTACCGTTTTTGGTGTTCCTGCCGTGAGCAGCCCCCTTCTTTTCGTTTTTCTTCTTCCTCTTCAGCCGTGAGACCTCCCCATCGCCAGCCTTTTCCCCGTGGTTGTCTCTCCGATCAGCAGTGTTCGTCAACGGTGGCAGTAGCAGAGTCGGCATTTGGAGCAGTCCGAGCAGCGTGGGTCTCTTTCTTTTCCTCCGGTTTTGTATTCTTCTTGCCCATACTTCGTTCTCCATCTCTCACTCTCGATTTCAGTAGGTTTCGGGCTCAAGGAAGGTTGTTTTCACGTTTTTCCGGTGGCTGTGTGGTTTAGGCGCGCGGACAGCAGTTTTTGGGTCTTTCGGAGCGTTTTCCCGGCGTGTCGTGTAGTGGGTAAGTGTTTAAGAGTTGTTTCGTGGTTGATTTTTAAGTTTAATCGATTACCCACTCGCTTTTGCCTTCGTTTAGCAAGCTTTTCTCTTTATTTCCTCTTGGTAGAAACGTTATCATTAAGAAATATCTACGGAATTGCTTGCGTAATTTGTTATGAAGGATGTTTTTCAAATAAATCATCTCAATGGAATGAAATAGTAAAGTTATCTGATGATTTTGGTCAACTTCCTACATTTTCTCAATGTTTTCTTTGTTATCTAAGATCAAAATTGTATGTGGATTTTCCCACAACTTGTGGATGGAAGTTGCTTGATGATTGTATTCAAGTGAGGAGAAATCGTTCACTATTTTTGTTCCTAAAATACAATACCACGGAAAATAATATGCAAACTCAATTATGTAATCTTCTTTATCTTCTTGAGATGTAAATGCTCGATAGATATTCATTTCATTTGAAATCCATGTAAGTGAATTATTTGTTTTTCTTTTGATGTTTTGAGTATAATTGCAGGTAATTGTTGAGAGATATGAGAAATGTGAACTTCCTATTATGTAATCTTCGTTCAACCATTTAGAAAAAAATTTCTTCTTGTAACTCCCTTTTTGTAGTTTTTGTGAAGAAATTAATCTCGATCATCATCTTAGGTAAGATGTAATTTGTTCTTCTTTTTTCTCTATTCCATTATGATTCTAGGTTGCTCAAAGTTTTCCCCAAATTTGATCCAATGGCGATTCTTAAGCATGACAATCCCATCCCCATCTTTTTCTTTAAATTCAAAAGTTGTGTGGCTGAATCAATCAATTATAAACCCTTCTTTTGAACTTCTACTTTTTTTTTTTGGGTTTGAAGAGTAGATTGATAATCAGACACATATTTTGTTGATATTCCAGAATCTAACAAATCCCAATAGCTTTTGTTGACTAATTGTTAGATATACATTTTGTTTACAACCAGTATCATTATTCTAGGTGTTACTGGAATTTAGTGAACATTAGTTGAAGTTATGGGCAGTGGGGAATCACCATTGTTTTGTGGGGAAGAGAAAATTCTCATTTGGAGAAAGTTTTTTTTTAATCATCTTGAGCTTGGTTGGATTTAACTCAAGGAATATCCTGTCTCTCAAATGTTTCAACTCTTTGGAATATAATCTTGAAAGTTATATCCTACTTATTACCAATGGCTGTTTTATACAAATTTATTTAGTAGAAGAATTTAACTCAAGGAGTTAGAAAAGCATGCTTTAACATATATCATATGAATGAATACACCTCAAAGTGCATGACATGTCTCATTTTGAAAATTGAAGTTAAACTAGCTTTGTGTTAGGAATTTATTTCAGTTTGTTAATACCATGTTTGCAACCATTCTGAAAATTTAATTGGGGGATGTGTCCTATGTGGTTAGATTATGAATTTGATTTTGATTTTGTTACTGGGTTTTTGATAGTTATAAATTTTTGCTAAGTAGAAACAGGTTACCTGATAGGGATCTTCGCTTATCCAAATCACCAGCAAAGTCCGAATCTACGTATCCGTAGACTTCATTTTCTGATAGATTGTTTTTAGTATACTGTAGAGCAGCTTGCTTTGTCCCCTTTAAGTACCTTAGTATCCATTTAGCAGCTTCTCAGTGTCTTCTCCTTGGGTTAGACATATATCTACTTACCAGCTTGTTGCATAGGCTAGATCTGGTCTCGTGGATACCATTAGGTACATCAGACTGCCAACAGCTTGTGAATAGGGGACTTTAGTCATGAATTCTCGATGCTCTTCATCATCTTCTTCTGGAGAATTAGATGCTGACAACTTGAAATGATGAGCCAAAGGTGTTGTTACTGACTTGGCTTCATCTAGTTTGAATCTCTTTAGGACTCTGTCACAGTACCCTCTTTGATCAATTATGAGAGATGAATCTGCTCTTCTTCTACTGATTTCCACTCCCTGAATTTTCTTTGACTCCCCCAAATCTTTCACTTCAAATTCCTTCTTCAGTAAGGTCTTAACCTTGCTTAAAGTTTCCTTGGTCTTCCATGCAAGTAATATGTCATCCACATAAAGCAAAAGGAAGACATTTTGATTAAAAGACCTTGTGTTAATGTATACACAGTTATCAAATGAGCTCTTAGAAAAACCTATTTTGAGATAAATTCATCAAATCTCTAGTACCAGCATCTAGGAGATTGTTTAAGTCCATAGATGGACTTATTTAATAGACAAAATAGGTCTTCCTGCCCTTTCTTCACATATCCAACTAGCTGCCTCATGTAAATGGTTTCTATCAAAAAACCATGTAAGAATGTTGTCTTTGCATCCAATTGGTCTAGTTCTAAGTCTTCTTGAACCACCAAGGATAGCAACATTCTAATTGAGGTCATTTTGACTACTGGAGAGAAGATTCCGTTATAGTCAATGTCTTCTTTCTGTGTGAATCCTTTTGCCACAAGCCTTGCTTTGAATCTAGGCTTCAACACTCCACTTATCCCTTCTTTAACTTTGTAGATCCACTTGGATGCTATAGGTTTGTAACCCTTAGGAAGAGGCTTCAATGTCCAAGTGGCATTTTCTTCAAGGGATCTCATATCTTCGTTCATGGCCTCAATCCAGTGTAATGCCTGTAGTTTAAAGAAAATCCAAATTTATTTAGTTTGGGTGTTATTTTGAGTTAAGAGGGAATTTGAAAAAAAAAAATTGAAAATTGGTGAAATAGTTAAAATTTGGGCTGAATGGCATTTTTGTAAATATGCCAAAACTAGAGCCAAGCCCATTAGGTTATTTTTTTTAAGTTGTGCGTAGCCCTAGGGAGCCTTCTTCTTCATCTTTCCCTTCTCCTCCAAGATCTCACCCACGACAGCAGCCCTTTTTCCTTCTCGTTTAGCAGTCGACAGCCACGTTTCAACAGATCCATCACCGGCGGCGTCTCCCTTTCATTTCCGGCGAACGACGTGAGCCACGACAGGTCGGCAGAGGTGTTTTGCAGCAGTGTCAGTGGCTTCGTGCGGCGGTCCTCAGGCCGCAACTCTCCGACGTAATCCAGCAAGCAACGGCGGCGACTGGTCGTGTTTCCGACGGTACTTCTTCACGGATCTTCGGTGACGATCTCTGGCAACTCCAACCCACAGCAGCACGTCCTTTTACTCTCTTCACGTCTCCTCCGGCGAACTCCGTGGCAGCGTAGCAGTGAGGTGCAGCGTGGGCGTTTTTCTGGCGAGTTCAGACTAATTTTTCGGCATGACTTCGCGGTTTCCGGTGGCGGTAATCGGCAGCGGCGATTTCTAGAGTGGGTAAGTGAGATTTAGAGTGTATTTGGCTTATTTATTGATTATTTAAGTATACCCATTAGTTGTGGCTTTCGATTTCAAGGTTCCCTTGACATTTGGAAGATTAATTATCGAATTGGAGCGGATTTGAAGACCTCGAACAACAAGCACCGTTCTATTTTGGGTAAGTCCTTGGGAAATTAATCTCTCCAAAATTTTATGACTTATGGTTAATTCAATGGCTCATGGTTGGTTATGGGTTGTTTTGCTAGTAAGATTCCAATTGATTGGAAGGATTTCTCTCCTTTGTTATAAATGGAGGTCTTGGATTTTTAGTTGCAATAGGTCGGTCCAATATTCTATCCTCATCAATGGTAGGCCTAGGGGGAAGATTAGAGCCACGAGAGGTCTTAGACACTCTCAATAGAATGGTTTCAAGAAGCTTGGAAGGAGGAATTATTCAAGGTTTTGAAGTTGGCATGGAGAAAGTTCCCTTCTCTCATCTTCAATTTGCTCACTTTTGTTCAGGGAAGGAGGATTCTTTTCTAGTTTTGAACTATATTCTCCGATTCTTCAAGGCTTTGTCGGGTCTAAAAATAAATAAGGGGAAGTGTCGAATATTGGGTTTGAATTGCGACAATGGTAAGCTGAATAGGTGGGCTTCTCTGGTCTACACAATTCGAGATCTATTCCATTTTGGATTCTGTCTTAGAGAAGGTCCATAAGAGACTTGCCTCTTGGAAGAAGAGTTTTTTCTCTAAAGGTGGCAAATTAACTCTTATCCAATCGGTTCTCAATAGTATCTTTGTTTACTTCCTTTCCCTTCTCAATAGTATCTTTGTTTACTTCCTTTCCCTTTTTAGAGCCATTCTCTCAGTTGTAACTCTTTTTTTTTTTGAAAAGGAAACAAACTTTTCATTGAAGATATGAAAAGAGACTAATGCTCAAAATACAAAGATACAAAAGATAAGGAAATGAAAAAATAGCCAATAAAAGAACAACAAGATAATGATAAGAACGGCCAATAAAAGATCAACACACGGCTTTAAAGGCAACACAAAAACAACCCATAAAAGAACAATGAAGACTTAGGATGAAGAAATGAAAGCATCCCAATTAAGGTAAAAGATCTGAATAGAGAAGGCTGAATAAAGCTTTGGACAACGAACTCCATGACGAAGCTTTGAGGCGAGCTTCAGACGGATTTCCCAAGAGGTGTCTGAAACTATCCGAATGTTGTAACTAAAACTTTCTCTGATGAAGAAACATCCAGAAGCCTGAGCAACCAACTTAGAGTCACCAACATGCCTTCCACTGTCTCCATAGATGCTGAAGCAGAAGATCCATGGGATATTTGACGGGTGTATACAAAAGCTGTTCCAGTAGTTATCCTCCTAGGATCTAACAAAGATATACACTTTGATAACGAGATAATTAAAACATATGTTGGTCATGAATCTTCCAAGGCATGGCGAAACATTCTTCCTACAAAACTTGGCTGGAAATTATAGCCAAAAGACCAGGAGGAGCAAATCGAGTAAAAGCACAAAGTGTTCTTGCGGCATAAGAATGAACTTCTGAACAATCTGAAGAGCTGAACTTGACCACTATTAACTCCAGAACGACAGACTCTACAATCCACTTCATTGATTCTGAAAAGCTTGAATACAGATGCTTATCAGTACCCAGAAACCTTATCAAAACCTCCATGATGGAAGTAATTTCTATCAGATCAACTAGCTTCTTATAATTACTTGATGCGCTTGAACATATTGCAAAAAAGGAATTGACTTCCGCAACAACAAGCATATGACAACCTTGCTGAAGAAACCAACCAATAGAGTGTTGTGAGAAGGCTTGGGTTGTAGGAAGGAAAACAACAAGATCATCAACTCTTTAACCTCCACCAATGCTTTGAGAATTATATCAACTTCACAAGTAATGATGAAAGAAAATTTAGAACTTCGTTTCTTTTAACCTCTTCAGGAGCTTTTTCAACAATATATCTGATTAGCTGTTCAATCTTAGGTCTTTCTCTCAAAAAGATAATAAGTCGACTATTAAGTGCTTTGCATAGGCTTCCACAAAAGTCCAGGCGATTTCCTTGGAACTCCATAAGGATTTAATGAGTCTCAAATCAATTACAGCTTGATAAGTCTCCTGAATTAAGACTAAATCAGAGCAAATGTTCTGAAGGAAATTCTTCAAAACCACCCTTTTAGACATATCACCGAGACCCCTGGTATTCCACGAAACAATCTTCATAGATGAGAAAGGAAGGATCAAACAACCGCTTTAGAAGACTGAGGAGAAATTTTGCACAATTGAAATCCACAAATATCAACTAATGAAGAAAATTGTTTAGGAATTTGAGAAGGTGATAATAAAGATTCGTGAATAATTGAATCTTGAGAGCCTAAACTATCAACATTCTCAGAAAAAATTGATTGCAAAGACTCACCAATTTGATCTTCTGAAAATAATTCCACACAATCCTCTTTATCTACCAACTGATCAAAATCCTCATTGCTTACACTAACCGTAGACTCATCATCTGAATCCACCGGAGAATGAATACTATGGTTGGAGGAGCAACCCATACCTCTTACAAAAATCTCACTCCCCCCTGGAATTTGAACAAAAGATTCCTTAAATTCCTTACCCTGAAACAAACCATTTCCAGAATTGACATTTGAAGAACCCGAAACCTTTTTTGCAGCAAGTAAATGAGTACATGTTGACTCCAAATGATCAGCATTAGTATTTGACTTAGCAACCAATGAAAAAGAAGATTTTTTCCGAGAATGTCTTTAATACTACCTGTTGGACATCTTTATTTGAATTGCAATTAACGGCATTAAAAACCTCAGAAGGAGATTCCAAAAACTGGGACTGTCGGACTTCCTGAGGGCTGAACACATCAAACACATTATCATCTTTGGATGGAGAGAGAACAAAAACTGGCTCATTAATGCTATCTTTAATACGTTTACCTCCAACGAAATTAATGCACTCTTCATGCAATGAAGCACCTTTTGGGGAACCCAACGCCTCATTAAATTGGTCTCTCTCTCTTGGAATCTGCTGCAAATCATTAATCAAATTACAACTATTATCAATAATCATCTTGGAAGGAGGATCAATACAGCCATCGTAAATCTTTAAAGCTGCCTGCTGATTGCACACTTTTTCAAAGCTATCATTAATACATTTGGGAGCTGCCTGCTGGTTACACACTTTTCCAATGCTAACATTAATATTTTTGGGAGAATAATCAACGGACAGTGGCTGCTGGAATTCCTTAGGGCTGGTGCAATTATAATCATTAATAGCTTTAAAAGGAGAGAGAATAGGATCCATCTCTTGAATGCTATCATTAAAGCCCATACAACCAACATTATTAATGCCCTCATCATGCAGCAAAGCACCCTTTGGAGAACCCAAAACCTCATTAATTTTTTCCTGAGACCGAGAACATGAAGGCAATTCATTCGTCCTTTCCATTTCATTGCCAAGAATCAAATCAGCATCCAATAAAGCTTGTCTGACCCTAATTACGTCTAGGGTATTTGAAAAGTCATCAACAAATAACCTTTTGCTTGCATCAAAATTCAAATTTCTATCATCTAGTGCATTAATATCCCCAAATCTTAAAGAGAATTCACACTTATTACCAATCTTAACATTAATATCAGCAGGGATAAATCCACAAATATTTTTTTTCTACTTCAATCAAAGCTTTCGAACAGTCCAATAAATTGAGTGTTTTGGAAGAAATACTAACCAACCCACCAAGGTTTTTTCCAATAGCTTCAAAAGAATCCCGGTGCCACAAATCCAAAGGTAGGTTTTTTATTGCAATCCAACCTCCATAACTTTTTATAAATTTTGGTTGTGAATGAACCTCAGAGGACCAAAATTCCAATTTCAAATGGAGGTTCCCGAATTGCTTCCACTTACCATTCACATAAGGATCCAAATTACGATCAGCCACCTGAATCAAAGGTTTATCATCCATAAAAGGATTGATCAAGACTGAAGATTTAAAGAAATCCTGAAGGACAAGCTTAACCTCCTTCCAAGAATAATGGGCCATCAATCTAGAAACAACAAGTGAGCTTTCCAATTCTATTTTCAGCACATCCCAGTTCTTTCGAACCCAGTAAGCTTCCTTATTAACAAGCTGAACATTTCTAACTGAATTTTCCAAGGAGAATGAATTCTTCATCAAAACACCACTCTTAACAACTTCAGCATAAGAATTAGAAGAAACATGACCTTTTGAAGTTTTATCTGGAACCAAATGACCCTTCAAATTACTCAACGATGGCTGAATTGGCTGATTTTCAGAAGGGTGAATTTTATGGATAAAATCCCTAATCATATCCCAAAATACATACCAACCTTTCTTATTCAAACCCGCTGGAACTTGAAAAAACCTTCTCCCACCCGTGGAAGGCCATACAGCACATTCAAAGAACCATTCATTGTTTGAAAAGAACTTAATCAATCTAATGACTCCAAAGTCATCCTTACTTTTTTGATGAAAGAAAGAAGAAACAGGATTTTGTAGAACCTCAACTAGAACATTTTCAAACCATTGTAAAAAGGAGATGGACAAAGAAATCAACTGCTTTTTGCACGTATCTTCAACAAAATACATATTTCCCTCCTTCCAAATACAAAAATACCTGTTTTGGATGCAACAACTGGTGACTTCCATGAAAAAAACACTGTAAAAAACTACCACTGCTTCGATGGATGAAGGCTGAAAGGGAGGGGAAAAGAGGAGAGAGGAGAGAGCATTCGGGGGGGGGGGGGGCTATCTCTCAGTTGTAACTCTTTAGAGAAGCTTATGAGAGATTTCTAATGGGAAGGGGTAGAGGAAGGGAAAAGGGCACACCTAGTGAATTGGGAGAATGTGGGGAAGTTAGTGAACCTTGGGGGATTAGAACTGAGGAATTTGAGAATCCATAACAAAACCTTACTTGCTAAATGGCTCTATCAGTTCCAACTTGAAACCGACTCTCTTTGAGTTAGGATTATCATCAGAAATTCAAACACCACCCTTTCAAGTGGTTGGTGAGTAGGATTAAAGGCACTTTCAAGAATCCTTGAAAAGGCATTTCATCGGAGCTCCCCTTCTCTTCCATGGTCCAGTGGTCTGTGGGTGATGGGAGGGACACTTACCTTTGGGAAGACTTATGGATAGGGGATTGTTCCCTCTATTCTATGTTTCCTCGTTTATATCATTTATCTTCCATGAAGAATTGCACTGTCGTTGATGTCTTTGACTCTTGGAGGAGCTCCCCTTCTTTCTTCTTTGGCTTTCATCATCCGTTAACTCGTAGAAAAACAATGCACATATTGGCTTTTTTAACCTTGTTGTTGTGGGGAGGAGGGGGGAGGGGTTTGGGAGGGGGTTCCGCACATAGAGGAGAGATGATATAACGGTAGAAAACAAGTGCAGAGGGATCTATCCTCCAACCACTTATCCTCCCAAAAATATTTTGTATATCATCCACCTGATCTTATTCTTTTGTATTGGAGCCTATTTCTTTATAGGTAGTTGTGGTAGCTTTTTTTTCTTTTCTTAGGCTGGCTTTTTGCATGCCTTTTAGTTTGCCCATTTTGTATTCTTTCATGGTTCTAAATGGAAGTCCTGATACTCATTATTTGAATTTATAATAATAATAATAATAATTTTTTTTAAAAAAAAAAAAGAAAAGAAAAAAGAAATCCTACATCTGTGTGAGGAGTTGTGTCATTAGAAAGGTACAACTTAGAAATGGACAATTGAAAACATGGCCATATCTCCTCAAGGAACAAGTTAACTCTTATTCAATCAATTCCCTCCCAACATATATTTATTCGTTCATCAGTTTTCGTAGCCCATACCACTCTCTCCAAAAAAAATTGAGAAGCTTATATGAGATTTCTTATGCAAGGGCACTCTGCATGACACTGTGCCCACCATCAGGTGGAACTTAGTCACTCCCTAAAGATCAAAGGGCCTTAGCTTTTTTTTTTTTAGAATAAGGACCTTAGCATTTGGAGGATCATATGTAGGATCTGGCAAAGAAACAACTTCTTGCTCAATAAATGGTTGTGGCACATTTTTTTTATTGACAAAAATGCTCTTTACGAAGGGATGATTAGCAGCAAATACAACGCCTCCGTAGTTGGCAATCCTAAAACATCTCTAAATTTTCCAACTTCATATTTCCTTGGTCTCAAATTTGCTCACCAAGTAATAGGTTAACATTAACCACTCTAGTCAGACTTCAACATTGCAAGATGATAGATGCCTAGACAAATTTTTCCAAGATTATGCTTGTTGGCTCTTCACAAGGAAATAGTTATTAAATGAATTTATGGCTCCATCTCCAATGAATATCTCCCTTCATTGGAACAAAGAAGAGAATTGGATCCTTCATTTTTTTATATATCTGAGTGTCCAGGTCAGCTTACGCGCACCTCGACTAATCTCACGGGACAACCGTCTGACCCTACTACATTTGGTTGCCAAGGAAACTCGTAGGATATTAAATCCTAGGTAGGTGGTCATCATGGATTGAAGTGAAGTCATTCCCTCTAAGCCCTTTATTTTTTCTATGGCCTTTATTGACCACTAGGGCCAACCCATGATGGTTATCCTTCATCCTATTTTTAAATCATCTCAAAAGGCATGTCTCCTCCCAACAAAAAAAGATTCCTAAAGGTGGCTTTTAGACAACACAAGCTCCTTTATGGTCAAGTCTCCCTCCTCATGCGTCCCAGAAATGGATAAGTCACTCTTCCTTATTTTGTAATCTATCTCTCCACAAAAGGTGTTAATTCTTCCTTTGGTCACCTAATCTTGGCAACTTGAATGCTAACGGTAAAATCTGGAGAAGGAACTCTAGCTTCTACCTTAATCAAAATTGGTGCAATCTATGTAAAAGGAGTCTATTCCAATTTTGTTCATCAACAATTAACCTTTGGGCCTAACCCCTGGACATTTTTCAACTTTAGCACCCATTCTATGCATCTAGCAGTCATTGATCACAAGTTCGATGGGCAGAAAAGAGTTCTCTAGGTTATTAACACGAAGGGCCCTACTTTAACCGTCATATTAATGTAATAAAAGAATTTCCAATTCCAAAATCCTTTCGGCTATTGAAATTTGGAAATCCATTTTGTTTCAGCACTCCCGATGTATTAGATCAAACCTTTTCTGTAATTTGGGAATCCATTTTTTTTCAACACTCAGTGTATTAGATCAAGCCTTTTAGGAAGGAACAAGGCAGTAGGCCCTGATGGATTCAGGGTGGAATTTTATTTAAAATTCTGGTCATTTTTTAAAGAAGATTTCCTTCGTCTTTTTTAAAATTCCATGTTAATAGGCATGTTAATGCCGCTTTGAAGGAAAACTTTAGCTATTTGGTACAAAAGAAGGATTCTTTTAAATCAGTAAAAGATTTCAGACCCATCAATTTAATATCTTCAATTTACAAAAGTCTTGCAAAGATCCTTGCAGATCGTTTGAAGAAAGTAATGCCTTGCCTTCGATTGGGATTATCTCTGGTTATTAGAGTGCTTTTATCAAAGGAAGATAGATTCTTGATCCTATCTTAATTGCCAATGAGGTAGTTGAGGAATATCGATCAAAGAAGAAAATAGGATGGATCTTGAAATTTGATATTGAGAAAGCTTTTGATATGTGGGTTGGGATTTTCTAGAAGTAGTTTTTTTTTTTTTTTAGTAAGAAACCGAACTTTCATTGAATAAATGAAAGAATCCAAAGGAATACAAAAAAACAAGCCTAAGAAAAAATGGAGACCGACAAAAACTACAAAAGCAAACTCCAATCCAAAAGAACGAGACCAAGATATTAATTACAAAAAGGTCTGTAACTGACGCCCATAAGGAAGAATTAAACCTAACAATCTCCCAAACTTCCTCAATCGATCTCTCCTTTTCCCTAAAGATTCTATTATTTCTCTCAAGCCAAACACCCCACAACACAGCAAAAAAAAAAAAAACAAAACTACCACAGCACATTGCCTCTCTCTCAGAAGGAAGGATGCAAGAGCACTTCCCCCACCAACTCTCGCCCATCTTTGTTACGCAGCCCACTAACACCAAACGACCTTCTCCTACGATCCCAAAGGAAGTTAGCAAACTAACACTCCCACAACAAAGGAAGTTAGCAAACTAACACTCCCACAACAAATGATGCAAGACTTGCCAAGCAAAAAATTTTACCTTCTTGAGAGCTTGGCAACAATAGAAGCCTCAAGAGCAGCATGGGAAGCAGAAGAGAGGGACAAAGGAGTCCCAAGTTTTTTTAATTACAAGTTTTTTTTATTATCACATTAAAATACTTTAATTACAAGTTTTTTTTTTTTTTTTTTTTTTTTGGGTAGAAACAATTAAGGAGTCCCAAAAGAAAATCGCAATCAAATATCTCATATAAATGAGTGAAGATATACCAAAATCTCACGTGCCCCACAAGCAAACGAAACAGTACGAATGGGCGAGAAGCGAAATAAGCACTCCTCAAATCTGTAGGTCAAATCTTGTTAATTTTTCTCAAAATTACTTGCATTTTGTTCCGAGATTGTCATTGTCACCCAACTTTTGTGAATCTCTTGATTCAGTCTCTACGTTCGGTGAATTGGATATGAGCTCCCAGTTTTCCTTGAGTTTTCATCTGTTAGTGAATTAGGGTTCTTCTATCTATGCAGCTGCTGCGGTAGAGGTATGTGGTTGTTTTTATTTTTCCTCTTTCCATTTTCGGTAATGTGGGTTCGTCGGAATGGATTAGGGTTTCCGGGTATGTCGCTAACGGGGCCTTTTTTGTAATGTCAGTTTGATTTAGTAGCTTTTACTTCGAATTGAGTTTATTTTTGCGTTGCATGGTTCATTTGGAGCATATGCATTAGCTTTTCCTTTTGCCGTCTGCTTTTCCCTGGTTGTTTATAGATAAGCCCATGACTGTGATCGCATAATTCTTTGCTTTGGTATATAAAATTTTTGTGGTTGTGCAATCTGGTTCTAATGAATGCTGCTGTTAAATTGGTATGTTGAATTCAGAGTACCACTTTCAACTGTTTTTTTCTTTTACATTATACTTAGAACGAGCATTGTCAGATTTTTGAAGCTTTATAGAATTCTTTTTTTTCTTTACCCCCGAGCTAGTGGTGAGAAAATGATAAGCCCGTGTAATGAAATAAATATTGTAAAAGCTTTGAAGTTAGAGGACAGGGCGTTTAATTAATCTATTTGAAGCTAAAACTTTTATATTACTCACTTCTAATGTAAATAAATGTTTTTGTTACGCAGTAGTTGAAAGTATGGTAAAGGATACTCGATCTAGTGTCAGAGCGAGGAATGAGGATAACAACAATCCAAAAGGGAAACAAAATGGTGACAAGGCTACGACAAGAGCAGGTTCTACTACGCCAGATACATCTGCTTTGAGAAGGTCTGCGAGAGAGACATCATTGAAGAAAAAGATTGATGCAACCCCTTCCAAATCTAGAAAATCTGAGCGTCTTGACAAGCAACCACCTAGCACTCCTCGTGATAAAAAGAAACATGGTACCATTGAAAAGCAGAACGAGCTTAATCCACTTAGAAGATCTGAGAGGGGTAAAAAACAGTCTTCATCTACTTCTTCAGGATCTAGATCTAAGAAATCAGATAAAAGTTCATCTACCTCTTCAGGATCTGTATTTAAGAAATCAGATAAAAGCTCAGGTTCACCAAATATGAAAGGAAAAAGGGAAACGAAAGAGAAGAGTATTGAACAGTTGACTTTTGAAACTAAAGAGGCTGGCAAATCTCCAAAACAAGACAAGGTTTCCAAAAATGCCAAAAGTAAGAGAATGGATGCTCGTGCTTATAGGGCATTGTTCAGGGAAAAGCTCAAGAAGGCTAATTCATCTGGTATCTTAATTGTATTCTCTCATTTTATGCATTTCTTCCTCCATGGACATCCACATTCACATTTGGTCTGTATTATTATTTTCTAGAGTGACGATGGTTCTCTAACTATCAATTAGTTGATTTTCTTCTATACCTATGCAAATATAATCATTATGGCTAGAATCCAGATCTCATCACAGTAATATTTTTTATCTTAATTACTTAGTGAAATTTTAACAAGTTGATGATCATGCCTTCTTATCTTTTATTGTATTGACTCAGATGGGGAATGTAAATTAATTTCTTTGAAAAGAAAAAGAAGCACGGTGGACCTGGATTCTAATGCCTCAGTAAGGAAAGAAAGTGAAAATACATGCTCTTCACCTGCTGGAGCCGTCCAATCATTATTATCTCCATGCAGACAGAGTGATCAAATTGAGACATGTGGCAGATGTTTGAAGAGACAAAGGTACTAGTCTTGACTGTTATATTTTGGATGTCAAATATTTGTTGCAATTCAAAGAACCATTGGTTACTTAATGAACATTTTTTTTTGAGAAAGTTACTTAATGAACATGAAGTCCACAAATACCACAAAATGTTATTTTCCATTACCCATTGATCACTGATCACTAAGCAATAGGGGATGCCAATATGTCACTGAATTGCGAATGATAAGGATAATGCAGATGTAGAATTGAGTACCTGGTTTGCCATATTAATTTTAGTGTTGTCAAAATGATACTGATAGGGAATGTAAGTATTTTTAGTAAATAAGAAAATGGAAGACATAGATAGTAAGCATTATGACTGTGAACCTATTTATTCCTTTGGATTGGAGTCCCACTCGGTAGTAGTTGAACTCCTCTTGTTGAGTTGTTTTTCCATATGCCATTATATATTCTTTCATTTTTTTTTTCAATGAAAGCTTGGTTTTTGGAAAAAAAAAAAACCTATGAACCTTTGCATGCCACACTTGCATCAAGTGAGAGGCAGAATGGAAGTGGTATATAATTTCAATCATGTAGGACATGTCCACTTATTTGGGCACATTAGGATTCATCACGGGGGAAATATTTCTACACCTTATCGGCCTATCCACACAAAGCACTTGAGAATAATAACTTATTCAGTACAAATACGGCCTTGTTAAGGCTATGGCCATATTGGTTAGTGCACTAGGATGGCAAAACAATGTTGCATATTGAGATAATGATGCTATGCTCGACATTTGTAAAAGTGGAAAAGCTCTTATGTTTCACCTTAAAAGCAGGAAAAACTAATCTACAAAGACTTTTATTGACTTATATTATGTATGCCAATATATTTTGATAACTTTCTTGGACTTGTTTGCTCCCAAGTTCGTTCTTCGTTTCACTTTAGTTGTTGATGAATTAAAGAAAAGATTGAAGAGATGAAAGACCCTTTTATTTTGCTCAAATAGTGAGGAGAACCATGAGATTTTAGGAATCGTTCAAGATGGGTTCAAGGATAGTTCCAATGCATTTGATTTGTTAACTCTTTTTTTTAGGTGAGATGAAACTTTCTAGGCAGTAGAACCTTGCTTTATTTACGAGGTGGATGATTGGGCCCAATGTCTCCCTCTTTTTTGGGATTAATTGTTGAAGGAGCTGCTTGGAGTAGAAGAATGGGCTTTTCTTTTTCTATGAGTTTCGGGGTGAGTTGTTTGGTCTACATCTATATGCTTATTGTAGGGTCGTTAGAGTTCGGCTGAGGACTGTAAAGGTCTATGAGAAATCAAATGGGCTAAGAAAAACAAGAACTATGAGAAATTTTGTGAACTTATTGATGGCCTCGATTTTACAAAAGGGAGATCCCTAATCCAAGGGAGTTACAAAAAACTTCTCCAATTGGATATCAAAAAGCTAAAACTGTAATGATGAAAGAGAGGGGAGCATTGACACTAAGAAACGACCAAAAGGACTATAGAGTCAAAAAGAGGATCAAAAGAGTGCTCATTATCTTGGAAAATTCTGAGATTTCTTTATGTCCACAGAGCCCAGAAAAAAGCCCCCACAAAAAACATCCATAAGAATCTTTTCCTTCTTAAAAGGATGGCCTACCAAAGTGTGAGAGAGATGGTGGTAGGATCCGGCGGCAGAGTAGCTGTCCAGCCAAAGGATGAGAGGATTCTGTCCCAAAATGAACGAGCAAAAGCACAACAAACAAAAAGATGCTTCTGTGATCCCCCACTACTTTTGCACATAATATCATCTGTGAAATTGTTTCTTAAAGAGAAAAAAAAAAAGACAATCATGGGTACAAGGGCAAGGAACAAATATTCACTAGCTTTACAACTATTGTTGCATAATCAATTAGGAGATAAATAACAGAAAGGATGCTTCTTTTGAGCCATCTTTGCCGCATTAATGCCAAGCGACTGTTCATACACAAAGTCAATCATTGTAGGAGTTTTCTGGTTCATCTTCCAGTTAGCCTTGTAGATAGTCTTAGTCATCAAGTCATCCTTGATCCTTAGAGAATGGAGATAAATAGGTGCATAATGATCTTATACTATGATGGTACCCAAGTTATCCTCTCCACTCCTTTGAAAGAATCTTCCTAGCCTATGTTCCTATGTCGAAGTTTTCAGCACAACCATTAATTTTTTCAGGATAAGTGTATATATAGTTGTGACCATGGAAAATGATTTTTTTGTTTTTTTTATAAAGAAACGAGAGGATAAATATATTATCAACAAAAACACAAGAACAACCTAAGAGCCAGGGGAGGAGATCGCCCCTGTCCGAGAACTACTTCAAAAGAGCCTGCCAATCGTTTGTAATCATTAGCAAGCAGAAAATTTGGGATTTTTTTTAATCTGAATAATGATAGGTGTTAGAGGTGGCATATTCATTCTGATGCCTGGTCGCATCAAACCGTTTCACTTAATATAAAAGCTTTCTGGAGAACTGTTTAGTGGGAATAAACCATTGTCACTTGTTTTAATCATTAATTGGTAGATCTGAAGATCATGATTTTTAATATTTCTAGTCACCAGTGACTCATTTGATGGGTTCTTCATTATTACATATTGCAGGGTAGACAATAATTCATCGAAGGACTTCTGCTCTTGTGCAGATATAGACCAGCAGAATGGAAAAACATCCATTGATATGGTTTGTTTGTTCTTTCTTTCTTTCTTCAGTTGTTGTCATTCTTTTTTTTTTTTTTTTTTTTCACTTTAATACCCTTCAATAATTAATTGCACCGTTTGATGATCCACTGCTTGGCCCATGGCCCACCAATGATTTCATGAAGTTTACGCCTCTATGCCTTTGCCAATGATTTCACGAAGCTTACGCCTCAAAGCCTCAAAGGCGTAGGAATAGAGGCGTAAGCCTTGAGGCATGAAAATGCTGCCTCGCCTCAAGGCACGCCTTGAGCGATTTTTAAAACATTGTGTGGGGGAAGGCTATGATGTTTACTTTTGGGAAGACACGTGGGTGGGCGACAAACCTTTATGTATCTTATTCCCTCGTCTCTATATTCTGTCAGAGAAGAAGTTGCATTCATTGACCTCTGTGTTGTCTTCTCTTGACCCTGTTTTCTCGATTCCTTTGGGTTTTCGTCGCCCTTTTTTCGATAGGGAGGTGATAGATGTGACATACCTCCTTTATATTCTTTGAGATTAGTTTATTCATTTTGGGAGGAGGGATGTCAAAGTTTGGTCCCTAGACCTATCTAGGGGTTTCTCCTGTCATTCCTATTTTCATTCCTTATCCCTCTCTTCTGCTTCCCATGCTGCTCTTGAGGCTTCTATTGTTGCCAAGCTCTCAAGAAGGTAAAATTTTTTGCTTGGCAAGTCTTGCTGAGGAAGGTTAGCACTTTGGAATTTGGATTGTGCTCAAAGACATTCTTTCTTAGTTTTGCTTTCGCAATGGTGTATTCTTTGCAAAATCCATGAGGAGGATTTGCATCATTTGTTGTGGGAGTGTTAGTTTGCTAACTTCCTTTGGGATCGTAGGAGAAGGTCGTTTGGTGTTAGTGGGCTGCGTAACAAAGATGGGCGAGAGTTGGTGGGGGAAGTGCTCTTGCATCCTTCCTTCTGAGAGAGAGGCAATGTGGTGTGGTAGTTTTGTTTTTTTTTTTTTGCTGGTTTTTGGGGTGTTTGGCTTGAGAGAAATAATAGGATCTTTAGGGAAAAGGAGAGATCGATTGAGGAAGTTTGGGAGATTGTTAGGTTTAATTCTTCCTTATGGGCGTCAGTTACAGACCTTTTTGTAATTAATATCTTGGTCTCGTTCTTTTGGATTGGAGTTTGCTTTTGTAGTTTTTGTCGGTCTCCATTTTTTCTTAGGCTTGTTTTTTTGTATTCCTTTGGATTCTTTCATTTATTCAATGAAAGTTCGGTTTCTTACTAAAAAAAAAAAACTACTTCTAGAAAATCCCAACCCACATATCAAAAACTTTCTCAATATCAAATTTCAAGATCCATCCTATTTTCTTCTTTGATCGATATTCCTCAACTACCTCATTGGCAATTAAGATAGGATCAAGAATCTATCTTCCTTTGATAAAAGCACTCTGATAACCAGAGATAATCCCAATCGAAGGCAAGGCATTACTTTCTTCCAACGATCTGCAAGGATCTTTGCAAGACTTTTGTAAATTGAAGATATTAAATTGATGGGTCTGAGATCTTTTACTGATTTAAAAGAATCCTTCTTTTGTACCAAATAGCTAAAGTTTTCCTTCAAAGCGGCATTAACATGCCTATTAACATGGAATTTTAAAAAAGACGAAGGAAATCTTCTTTAAAAAATGACCAGAATTTTAAATAAAATTCCACCCTGAATCCATCAGGGCCTACTGCCTTGTTCCTTCCTAAAAGGCTTGATCTAATACACTGAGTGTTGAAAAAAAATGGATTCCCAAATTACAGAAAAGGTTTGATCTAATACATCGGGAGTGCTGAAACAAAATGAATTTCCAAATTTCAATAGCCGAAAGGATTTTGGAATTGGAAATTCTTTTATTACATTAATATGACGGTTAAAGTAGGGCCCTTCGTGTTAATAACCTAGAGAACTCTTTTATGCCCATCGAACTTGTGATCAATGACTGCTAGATGCATAGAATGGGTGCTAAAGTTGAAAAATGTCCAGGGGTTAGGCCCAAAGGTTAATTGTTGATGAACAAAATTGGAATAGACTCCTTTTACATAGATTGCACCAATTTTGATTAAGGTAGAAGCTAGAGTTCCTTCTCCAGATTTTACCGTTAGCATTCAAGTTGCCAAGATTAGGTGACCAAAGGAAGAATTAACACCTTTTGTGGAGAGATAGATTACAAAATAAGGAAGAGTGACTTATCCATTTCTGGGACGCATGAGGAGGGAGACTTGAGCATAAAGGAGCTTGTGTTGTCTAAAAGCCACCTTTAGGAATCTTTTTTTGTTGGGAGGAGACATGCCTTTTGAGATGATTTAAAAATAGGATGAAGGATAACCATCATGGGTTGGCCCTAGTGGTCAATAAAGGCCATAGAAAAAATAAAGGGCTTAGAGGGAATGACTTCACTTCAATCCATGATGACCACCTACATAGGATTTAATATCCTACGAGTTTCCTTGGCAACCAAATGTAGTAGGGTCAAATGGTTGTCCCGTGAGATTAGTCGAGGTGCGCGCAAGCTGACCTGGACACTCAGATATATAAAAAAAATGAAGGATCCAATTCTCTTCTTTGTCCCAATGAAGGGAGATATTCATTGGAGATGGAGCCATAAATTCATTTAATAACTATTTCCTTGTGAAGAGCCAACAAGCATAATCTTGGAAAAATTTGTCTAGGCATCTATCATCTTGCAATGTTGAAGTCTGACTAGAGTGGTTAATGTTAACCTATTACTTGGTGAGCAAATTTGAGACCAAGGAAATATGAAGTTGGAAAATTTAGAGATGTTTTAGGATTGCCAACTACGGAGGCGTTGTATTTGCTGCTAATCATCCCTTCGTAAAGAGCATTTTTGTCATTAAAAAAAATGTGCCACAACCATTTATTGAGCAAGAAGTTGTTAATTTGCCAGATCCTACATATGATCCTCCAAATGCTAAGGCCCTTATTCTAAAAAAAAAAAAGCTAAGGCCCTTTGATCTTTAGGGAGTGACTAAGTTTCACCTGATGGTGGGCACAGTGTCATGCAGAGTGCCCTTGCATAAGAAATCTCATATAAGCTTCTCAATTTTTTTTGGAGAGAGTGGTATGGGCTACGAAAACTGATGAACGAATAAATATATGTTGGGAGGGAATTGATTGAATAAGAGTTAACTTGTTCCTTGAGGAGATATGGCCATGTTTTTTGGCTGCAAAAAAAGGAAGCTTCTAATCTCTGAATTGTGTTCTTCAGATGGAAATTCTCCTCTCGCTTTTGGTGAAATCGAAGTTGATATCCTTCGTTTCTTTTCCACATTATATCAGAAAATTCCAGATGTGGATGCTCTCAACATATCTTTTTTGATTGCCTTTATTCTCGGCCATGTTGGTTCAAGTTGTTCTCAACTTTCAACATTCAGTGGGAGTTTTCCAGTTCATTCATGGAAAATGTTCTTCATTTGCTTCTTGGTCCTCCCGTGGGTTCAAAATCCAAAATTTTGTGGATTAATGCTGTTAAAGCTCTACTTTCTGAGTTAATCAAAGAATCTTCCATAACAAGCACCTACCTTGCTTAGATCGTTTTGATTCAGCTTGTCTGAAGGCCTCTCATGGTGTTCTCTTTCTAAATCTTTGGTTGATTTCTCTTTTCTGGATATGTCTTATCTGGAATGCCTTTATTTTTCAATGGTGATTTTTCATTTCATCAATGAAAAGTTTCATCTCTTGTTCGAAAAATGAAAGAGCTCGAAGAGAAGCATTAAAATGTCATCACACTCTGCACGATAGACATCTTCATGCAAACTATCTTCCCCCAAATGTTCTCGTGTCCTTTCGAACCAAATATTGAAGAACCTAGATCTTGTCAAAGAACCTGGTCAATAGGTGTTGCATGTTCATTGAATGCTGGGACAGGGGAGCTCACGGTAATGTATCCATTACTGTGAAGAGCAATGTTTTAAAAGGCTAAAGGCAGCCTCCTTTTCCTCTTGAAGAGGCGAGGCACAAGCCTTGAGGCGATATGAGGCGTAAGCCTCAATTTTAATTAAAAAGTTCACATAAATCCTAAATTTGTGTGAATAAGTAATGCTAAACATAATGCTTATATAAAAGTATAAAAAAAGCCACCCCTTGAATTGCTACTTGAACAAAAATTCTACAAGTATATCTTTAACATCACTACTATTATCACTTATTGAATTGACTTATTCTATAAATCAGTGTTTTCGAGGCGCACTTGGGCGTGCGCCTCAGGCGACGGGCGAGGCGATTTTGCCCAAGTGCGACTCATAGAGTCCCCAAGTGAGTGCCTTCAATCGGGCGCTCGCCTGGGCACACCTTTGCGCACCTAGGTGCGCCTGTCGCCTGATGCGAGGCAATCGCCTCGTTGAAGCGATGCAATCTGCCCTTTTTTTTTAATTCGTTTAAAGCTTTAAAAAAAACAAAACCCTCTCAAACCCTAACCCTTTCATTTGCAAAAAAAAAAAAACCTAACCATTCGAAAAAACGAAAAAGGTTGAAAAAGAAATGAAGAAGAAGAAGAAAGTAGAAACAAAGAAGACGAAGAAACAAAAGAAGATGAAGAGGCAGTCGCGGCTAGGGTTGGATGTTGACGAGAAGTAAATAGAAAATTAGGGCTTCACTTAGAATTCTATAATTCTATTTACTAGGAGAGAGAAAATTAGGTTGGGCTAGCAGTAATTCTATTTACTAGGAGAAAGAAAATTAGGTTGGACTAGCATTAATTCTATTTACTAGGAGAGAGAAAATGGAAGGTGAAAAGCCTTCATAGAAATTTGGAAATAAAAACTTAAATATTTACCTAAATCTATATATATATAGGTAAATATTTCTATGGCACTATTTTGATATTCATTTTCTAAACTATGTTTACTATATAAATTATATATATATATTATTTATTTTTTTATTAAGGTGCGCCTCGCTTCACTCGGACGTCGCCTTTTTATCGCCTCTCGACTCCGGGCGATCAAAGGGCTCGTCGCCTCGAGGTGAGCCTTGCGCCTTGAAAACACTGCTATAAATTTTTATTTTCAATGTTTCTAAAGCCTAAGTGGTAAAAATAGTAATATTTCAAATTGTTACAACTCAAACCTTTATATTTTTAAAGAAGGTAAAAATTAATATTACTCTTCTAACCATTATATGAGGCGTAGAGACTTTAAGCCTCAGTGCGTTTTTATAAAGGCGTAAGCCTCTCTTGTGAGAGGCGTAAGCCTCTTATGGTCCAAAGAAGGCGTAAGTCTCGAGGCTAAAATTTAAAGTTTTGCCTCGAGGTGAGCCTCAAGGGGTAAGCCTCAATAGCTTTTCAAAACATTGGTGAATGAGCTAAGAAGCACAAGCACTTTAGTTTGGCTAGTGTGTCCATGTCTGACACGTGTTGGCACTTGGACACTCCGACACTTGTTAGACACTTATCGGACACTTGTTAGCACAAATGATATGTGACTAGTCAAATACTAGTTATACAAAGTCAATATAGGTCTATATTGAACACTGGTAAGTATACTAAAAAGACGTAATACTAAATGACAAAAATAATAAATTTTAAGAGTGAAATACATCACTCATTATTTTAAAAATGACGTGTCACCGTGTCCGTGTCGTGTCCGTATCCGTGCTCCTTAGGTGAAGAGTACACCATTTAGTAACCACCTCTCTACAAGAAGGAGCTGAATAGGACAATAAGGCTTCATTTGTCGATCCATTCACTATTTTCCAAATTCATGAGATTTCTTCTAAACAAGCCTCTGACCAGCATTGGCTTATATAACTTCCCTTGGAGTTGGCTACATTATAAAGCCCTGGGAAAGAGGATTTGAACGCACAGCTTCACCGATCCAAAGCTCTTCCCAAAAACAGATTTCTCTCCCTTGCCAAGCTTTAGCTTGTACTATTTCTCCACTAGCCTACAAGCTTTGACAATCTGACTTCCATGGATCTTTAAAAGACACAGTGCCTTTGTATTTGCTTGCAATAACCACCTTCCATAAAGCATCTGGTTTATTCATAAATTTCTATCCCCATTTGGCAAGGAGGCTCAAGTTTCTGCATCTAAAATTACCAACTACCAGACCACGTCTCCTATTGGGAAAGGAGGTAGTCTTCTAATTGACCAAAAATACTGGCACTATCTTTAGATGCTCCTTTCCACAAGAAGGTGCAGATGTATAAAATAATTTTTGATATCTTTATATGAAGAAAAGCACCAAGATACAGCAAAAAGTTTTATCATCGCAAATCTTCCATCCCAAAAAGTTTGTCTGTGTTCAAAGATTCGTTGATTCTTTCTATGGCCCATTAATTTTTCTCATTCTTCTATCTTTTTCTAATATGATTATAGAATTTTAGTTGTTCTCAGTTTAAAACTTTCTCCAGTTTTCATGATTGGCTGAATGGACCATGAAAAACTACATACTTGTTTGTGTTTTAGCCTAGAATTTGTTTATTCCCAATGACATTTCTGATAAGAAAGGGAAAAATGGCTCTAATGTCTTGTTTGATGTCTTGACAGTGTTGTAATCATCCTTATATTGTGGAACCTTCAATGGGACATGTGATCACGAAGGGGCATCCGGAGGTGGAGTATTTGGATATTGGAATAAAAGCAAGCGGTAAGCTACAACTTCTTGATGCAATGCTAAAGGAGATGAGAAATAAGGGCTCAAGGGTCCTAATTCTTTTCCAGGTAAGTCCTATGGTTGAATTGGTAATTTTTATTTCTGAGGTTGATAACTTTTGAAATAGATGCTTATTAATATATACATATACATATATATTATAAGAAACCAAACTTTCATTAAGAAGAATGACATGGAGAACGAGGGCATACAAAAAAAGAAGCCCCTGAAATGTTAGAGACAAGCCCACAAATCTAAGTCTGAAATCCTAATTTTAAGAAAGAATCCCAACCCAAAAGAATGAGCCCCAAAGAGTATTTACAAAAAGTCCGACAAAGAGACTTCCATAAGGAAGAGTTAAATCTAATCAACTCTCAAAGCTCCTCCGCTATCTCTCAATGCCTCTAAAGATACGACCATTTCTTTTGAGCCAAATACTTCACACAATAGCAAAGAAACAAGCTTGCTATAAAATCAACAGGAGAGTTGAGAAACACTTTTTCAATCATGGAACCACAATCTGATAGGAACAAAGTATATTATTTATGAACAAGAACTAGTTACAGACGTGGGAAGAATTCGAGAGCTTCCCTAACCTCTCCACCTTGACCATTCTTCTACTCAAGACTCAAAAGTTAACTATCACCCTCCAGACTACCAACTATATAGGCTATCCACAACAGACCTACATAACCAACTCTAACAACCCCAACTAACTGATAACAGTCCTTCCCCTATTCTTCTTTCGTCTCTTGCTATACACATACTTCACTGGGGGTCTATCACTACCCGACCCCCAAAGAACCATCTTGTCCTCAAGATGAAAGTTTGGGAACTGATTAGTGATCCAAACCGCGTCCTCCCACTTAGCCTCTTCCAGCTCCATGTCTTCCCACCGAATAAGGACTTCTAATTTGGATGCGTCTTGTGGGGATTGTCACACCCCCAATAGCTCAGTCGGTTCAACTTTAAACACAAAGTCTGGGGACATGTTCGGTGGGAATGGTGTCACTGGAAAGGTTTGACACTTCCGAAAGTTGGCACACATGAAATATCGGATGAATTCTCGCATTATCGGGAAGAGCTAACTGATAAGCTACATTACCCACCTTCTCCTCCACCTGAAAAGGGCCAACATACCTAGGGGCTAGTTCAGCATTGTAAACCTTCGTTAATGACCCCTATCTGTACGTGCGAAGCTTTAGGTAAGCCCAGTCACCCACCTATAACTCCACATGTCTACGTTTTTCATTCGCATACGACTTCATGTATTGTTGAGCATATGCCAACCGCTCCTTAATTACTTTCAACATCTCATCTCTTTCCTTTAGCGTCTTATCAACGGCTGAAACAGGGGAACCATCCACTAAGTAAGGAAGGACGGGAGGCGGAGGCCATCCATACACTACTTCGAACGGTGTGGTCTTCATTCCCGAATGGTACGACGTATTGTAGCTGAATTCGGCCCATGGTAACCAGCGGACCCATTTAGATGTACAATGCATGACGAAGCAACGCAAATAAGTTTCTAATCCCCTATTCACCACTTCCGTCTGCCCGTCGGTTTGGGGTGATACGCCGTACTTCTTTTTAGCTTAGTCCCCTGCCATTTGAATAACTCGTCCCAAAATAGACTTGTGAATACCGGATCACGACCTGACACGATACTCCTCGGGATCCCGTGTAATCGAACCACTTCCCGAATAAAGATCTGTGCAATCCTTGAGGTCGAATACGGGTGATTTAGAGGGATAAAATGCGCATACTTGGATAATCTGTCCACTACTACCAAAATGGAATCAAACGACTCAGCCTTAGGAGCGAGGGCTAAGTATTTTGCCTGTTGACAAACATTGCATTCGGCAATGAACAACTTCACTCTAGCCTTCATGCCTACTCAATAGACCTCCTTAGCTAATCTTTGGTATGTGCGGAGGACTCCCCCATGTCCACCAATAGCTGATGAGTGAAAAGCTTCAAGTAACAGTGGTATGGTGGGAGAGTCTTCGGGCAACACAACACGCCCCTTGAAATACAACACGTCTTCCTTCAAACTATACCCCGAGGGTACCTCTTCTCCTTTGTTGATTTTCGTACGAATAGCATTAAGTTTCACATCGTATTTCTGTTGATCAATGATCAACCCCGTGTTCAATCCTCCAACCACATTAACCGCTGCGAACTCTAGCGCATTTGGGAGTCTAGATAATACATCCGCCACCCTGTTCTCTACTCCAGGCTTGTAAGCAATGTCAAAATTGTACCCCAATAATTTTGTAAGCAGTTTCTGGTATTCCCCTGCCACCAGCCTTTGTTCTAGAATGAACTTAAGACTGCTCTGGTCTGTTCTGACAAAAAATTTCCTTCCGAGAAGATAAGGTCTCCACCTCTGAACCGCCATCACGATTGCCATCAGCTCACGTTCATAAACAGCTTTGTTTTGGTGTAAGGGAGCCAAGGCATGGCTGAAAAACGCAATTGGATGTCCATCTTGCATAAGGAATGCACCCACGCCTACTCCTGATGCTCAGCTTCAATTATGAAGGTCTTATTAAAGTCCGGCAAGGCCAAGACCGGGGCCGTTGTCATGGCTTGTTTCAACCAAAGGAAGGCCTTCGAGGCTTCATTTTTTTTTTTTGATAAGAAACATGAATGGAAAATATATTAATCACAAAAGAGGACAGCCTAAGGCCGGGGTGGAGATAACCCCGCCAAGCAAACACAAAACTATCTCAAAAGGGCTTGCCAATCGCTAATAATCATGAGCAAGCTATAATTACAAAAAAAACTTTTTGTAAGAAGAAATCCACCAAGAGGTCGTATTTTGTACAGAATTACAAAAAGAGTCAAAAGAAGTTGATTTGTCACCAAAGGTTCTAGCGTTTCTTTCCTTCCATAAAAGGCAAATGGAAGCTCTAAACGCACAGCCCGCTATCACCTTGGCCATGCCCACAAGAGACAGATTGATCTTAGGGGACTTTCCAACCGACCTACTAAACAGAGATTTAGTAGAAAAAAGCCCCGAGCCTTCCAACTTCCAAGTAATTCTGTCCACACACACAAACGAGTCTTTACGCAACAACTGAGTGAGCGGGTGGGCAATCAACCCATAATTCGCAACAAACTTACGATAATAACCTGTGAGGCCTAAGAACCTGCGAAGCTCCTTAATGTTTCTTGGAACCGGCCATTGTTCCATTGCCGATATCTTCGAAGGATCTGTTGATACACCTTCTCCGGACACAAAATGTCCTAAATACTCAATCTGCCTCATCGCAAAGCTGCACTTCTTTTTGTTAGCCACAAGTTGATTCTCCTCCAATACCCCCAACACCAGATTCAAATGTTTAGCATGGTCCGCAACTGTCCTACTATATACAAGAATATCATCCTTGAAAACCAATACAAATTTGCGTAAAAAGGGTCGTAAAACTCTATTCATTATGGCTTGAAACGTTGAAGGTGCATTCCTTAGCCCAAACGACATCACAAGGAACTCGTAATGTCCTTCGTGCGTGCGGAATGCCGACTTGTTGACATCACCATCTTTGAGGCATATCTGATGATACCCAGACTTGAGATCGATTTTAGATAACATCTCTGCTCCAAACAGTTCATCCAACAGCTCATCAACCAACGGAATAGGAAATTTATCCGGAACCGTTACCTTGTTGAGAGCTTTATAATCAATGCAAAAGCACCAACTTCCATCCTTCTTTTTCACCAACAAAACCGGGCTAGAGAAAGCGCTTGAACTAGGTTGAATGATGCCTGCGGTGAGCATTTCATCCACCAATTTTTCAATCTCGTTTTCTGACTTTGAGGATATCTGTATGGACGTACATTAACCGAAGCGGTGCCAGGGAACAACTCTATTGAATGGTCTAATTCACGATGCGGGGGGGGGGGGGCAAACCGGGCAGCGGTTGAAACACCGAGCTGTGATTTGTCAACACCGAACGGATTACTATAGGTACATCAGCCCATACCTCTGTTGAAGACTCGGTCTGCTGCTGCAAAGCGCAAAACTCGACCAGGAATCCTTGTTTCTCAAGTTTCAGAGTCTTCATCAATGTCTTCAACGTGACTTGAGATCGTATCAACGAAGGATCACCTTGCAATATTATTCTATTCCCATCCACCGTGAAACTCAACTGCAGGGTTTGGTGATTAGAAGTAACATCGCCCAACGTCTCTAACCATTTAACACCTAGGATGACATCGGTTGTACCTAAGGCGATTGGCAAGAAATCCTACATTATCGTAATCGAACCCAGAGATAAAACGACTTCCTTGCATATTTGGGCACCCCGAACTGAAGACTCTGTCCCCAAAATAATTCCATATCCCTCTGTGTCGCTGAGAGGTAACTTCAACGTTTCAACGAGCTGTGATGCAATGAAGTTATGGGTTGCTCCGCTATCGATCAATACAACTACTTTCGTTGCTTCGATTAGCCCCCTTAGTTTGATGGTCTTCGGAGAACCCACACTCGTCAGTGAGTGTAAAGCCACCACTTCTCGTTCAAGTTGATCTGCCCCTGGAGGAGCATTGTCGTCATGCTCGACTTCCGCTGTTTGCATGGCGACATCTTTGGCATGGAGATCAAGATCCATCTCCTCTTCTTGTACCACCATCACCTGGAGCTCTTTCTTCTTACACCGGTGACCGGGGAAGAACTTTTCCTCACAGCGATAACACAAGCCTTTTTCTCTCTTCGTTTGGAGCTCTGCATCGGTCATTTTTTTGAATGTGAACTCAGACGACCTGGGAGTTGAATCCGGACGAACGGAAGCACCCAATTTACTTGGGTTAACAGACACTGTACGGGTCGTGGCCCCCGTGTCGTACGTGGGCGTCTTGGACTGGGTCGCTAGGTTGGTTCGGCTGTGGGCTTGAAGGATGCTCCAAAATATTTTTCTTCGAAGTGGAGTAATTCATATTCCAACTTCTGGGCCGTCTCCATTGCCATGTCCAGCCCAACGGGCTTTGCTACTCGTAGTTTAATCTTTATGTCTTCTTTCAGCCCATCAATAAACTTTCCCTCCAGCGTAGCATTGTCCATATTATCCAATTGTGCGGAATAATCCTCAAATTTTTCCCGGTACTCAGCTACAGTTGTCTCCTGCTTGAGGGCAAAAAATCTTTCGTGAAGACTACCCTCTTTAGTCGGCAAGAAGCGCTTCAACAACAATCGGCTAAACTCTTCCCAAGAACCAATCGGTTTGCGTTTCTGTTCGTAATAATACCATTTCAAGGCCACGGCGTCGAGGCATAACACCGCCGCACCAACTTTCTCTGAATCTGCGAAGCGATTGATTTCAAAGTAACGCTCGACTTGATGAAGCCATTCGTACAGGTTTGCTCCAGAGAACACCGGAATTTCCAACTTTCTCAGACGGGTGCTAGTGCTTTGGTTAAGGTTTGCGAATCAATAGTTTCGACCTCCAAAGGGTTCGCCGCACTTGCCGCTTCATCGGATTTTCGCGATTGGTCCTTGGTCGAAGCAACCTTGTCCGCTTTCATGCCTTCGAAGTGCGCAACCATTATAGTAAAGCTTTCTTTCATCTGTAGAGCCATCTCGGAGAAGTTGTTCATCGAATGATGAATTGACGCGATCTCTTTCCCTTGCGCAGCGAGACCAGCCTCCAAGGCTTCCATTCGTGATTCCATACGAGTAGACATCGTCAACCGAAGTATGGAAAAAAATCTTTGCTCCGATACCAAAATAATAGGAACAGAGTATATTATTTATGAACAAGAACTAGTTACAGACCTAGGAAGAATTCGAGAGCTTCCCTAACCTCTCCCACCTTGACCACTCTTCTGCTCAAGACTCAAAAGGTAACTATCACTCTCTAGACTACCAACTGTATAGGCTATCCACAACAGACTTACATAACCAACTCTAACAACCCCAACTAACTGATAACAGTCCCTTCCCTATTCTTCTTTCGTCTCCGGCTATACACATACTTCACTGGGGTCTATCACAATCTTTATTTCGAACCAAGGCCACCTCAAAAGAATTAAAAAGGATTCCAAAGAGATGACATGAACGATCAATCTGATTCTTGAAAAGAACATACTATTGAGGGCACAACACCAAACAGGAATGTCTTTGGAGACGATCCTACGTGTTCACCCTGTCATGTAAAACGTGCTAGGCAAGAAATCTCACCTTCTTAGGAATTTTAATTTAACCTTCCAAAAGGGAAGAGAAAGCAGATACACCCTGGGAGGAAGGTGCTTATTACTATATAACACCCCTAATTTTTTTTCAAAAAAGCATGTGGTCTGGCATTGAACTTACTAAATGCATGAGTTTAGAAGGTAACCAGATTGTACTACAGCAAGTAATCAAAGTGAAAAAAATTTATTTGTTAAGTGAAGGATCACTAACAAGAGCCAGGATGGTCAAATAACACCCCTCATTAAAAAATCAACAAAAAAAAGCATCCTTATGCAATCTACAAAAGAATAAAATTAGGAGCTCGGAGCTCCTCATTGCAAGTTATCTAAAAAAGAGAAGTACTACTAAACTCAGTAATTAGAATCCCAAAATAAAAGGCTAAAAGTGTGCAAGATTTTGAGACTTTTTACACATTCATAATATATTATAAAATAATTTCTTGTTTGGCTGAACTAATGCCCCTGAGAGAAGCCAAAACATGAATATGTGACAATGTTCTTCCTCAGTGTTTTAAAAGGCTCAAGGCGCACAAAGGCGCAATGGCCTCCTTGGGCCTAGGCGCAAGGTGCACAAAAAGGCGCGGGCTTTTTCTAAGGCGCACTATATAGGAAACAAACTTACAAAAATATATACATGTATATAAAACACTTTCATGACAAGTAATGAAGTTTTTAACAAAAAAAAAAAAATAGATAAAAGATAAACAGGGTTCAAATATTAGTCTTCCAACATAGAGTAAAATGTCAATACTCCACAAAAAAACAGTGAGTTTAGTATTGTTAATATGCCTTCTGACACTTCGAATGACCAAGTACGATGATGTCAATACTCCACAAAAAATATATGCCTTGAATCTGATATTTGACACTTCGAACGACCAAGTACGGGGTTTCGCTGCCCGGTCAGTGAGTCGAGGTCCAGGGGCGAAGGGCTTCAAGGAAGGCGCGCGCCTTGGCCGCGCCTTCCTCACTGTGCCCAGGCGCATGCCTGTTAAAACACTGTTCTCCCTCCTATGGGAAAGATGGTGATGAGACCCTTGGCTTATTATTGGCAGTCTGCTTAGAGTTTCATCCTCTAAAACTCTGAGAAAAGGATCTTTATTTTCTTCTATCATACATTGTGATGAAAATAAGTCTTTTTCCATA
The DNA here is from genome assembly GCA_017139565.1 of Luffa aegyptiaca. Taxonomy (NCBI): domain Eukaryota; kingdom Viridiplantae; phylum Streptophyta; class Magnoliopsida; order Cucurbitales; family Cucurbitaceae; genus Luffa; species Luffa aegyptiaca. The sequence continues at coordinate 20,753,727 of CM029399.1, forward strand.
TTTCATATCTACGCCTGTTGATCTCATCAAAACTCAATTGTAGTAGTAGCAGGTACTTGTTTGATGAAGTATGTTCATAGTGCATGAGATGCAAAAGGTTGTCATGATAACGATTTTACTCCGCATGTTCTATTTGATACAAGTAGGGAAACTGAAATGGGACTCCTTACCATTGTTGTTTTGAAACTTCATAATGAGGTCTTGTTTACAAAATGGTTATGGTATGGTGGTTCCTTTTGGAAACCCATGCTTTGTGGGGCGATTGTTGGTTGGGGGATAGAGGACCTCCTTTGATCTGTCCTCTAAATTTTCCTTTGTAGCTGCTATCCTTATTCATTCAAAGGATTCCTAAAATTTAATTTTAGCCTTTAGGGTTGGGCATCCTTTTTCCTGACCGTAAATCTTAGGATGTTTCATTACTACTTTATTTGTTGACTGACTTTTGTCCTCATTCGGTGACCAGAGATGTTCATTTTTTATCCCTTTGGAAGTTTACATGCAACTCGTCTTTTATCTCTTGCGTGGGTTTCACCCCTTGCTTCCTCTCTTTTTCTCCCAACTTTGGAACATGCGTATTCTTGGAAATGTTTGATACTTAGGGTGCAGTTGGCATTGATTTTGGAGGATCTAAAAATGATTAGAAAAGAATCTTAGTTCTTTTTAGTGTTTGATAAAACAAATTATAAATTAATTTGAATAAAAGTACTTTTTCAACTATGTTGGTTTGCAAAATCTAATAATTATAGCTTCTCAGTTTATCTTCCAAGTTTGCACATTGTTGAGACGAGATTCACCATCAATCATTTTTTTTTTAATTTTTAATTAATTTTTTTTATTCTTTTATCTTATATTCAATTGAATTAATTTTGTTCTTACTTTTTTTTTAAAAAAATTGAAATAACATTTTTTTTCAATATGACTTGTATATAGAAAACTCTATTTCTTATAAAAAATAGAGCTAGATTAACCACAATATTGTAATTTAAATCGTATGCAATTTAAATTAATTAACTTATAACAGTTTTGAAATTATCTTATAAAAAATTTGAAATCAAGTATCCAATTTAGTATGTTAATTTATCAAACACTTTAACCTACCTTTTTATCTATAAAACTAAAATTTACCAAACACTAATTTACTTCCTACTGCATCTGATTTTCTTAAAAGCACAGTTGACAAAAATTATTAGAAGCTAAAGCAATCCCAAATTAAGCCTTGGCCTAGTAGATTTCCCCAGGAGGATTAATACCATTGACCTGTTAGAATATAGGTCCGAGATTAAATTTAACATAAACCCATAACCTGAAGATAAGGCTAAGAAGCACGAACACTTTAGCTTGGCTAGCGTGTCCGTGTCTGACACTTGTTGAACACGTATCGCCCTATCGGATGTGACAAACACTAGTTGTTGGTTTATTTCAAGCCTTTATTAAGTATAATAAATAGACGCAATGCTTAAATGACAAAAATAATAAATTTTAAGAGTAAAATACATTAAATTTATTTTTTCAAGCATACAAATGTATAAATTTATTGATTTTGAATTTCCTTCTTGTATAAAAACGATATATATTTTCTAAACGTGTTTGTGTCGTGTCTGTGTCCTAGATTTAAAAAAATGATGTGTTACCGTGTCTGTGTCATGTCGTATCCATGTCTCGTGTCCGTATCTGTGCTTCTTAGAGATTAGGTTTAGTAGTGATTTAATATGGTATCAGTGCAGGAGGTCCTGCATTCAAAATGAATCCTTATAAAGGCATTTCCTCCCCAACTAATATTGATAATCACTTGTTGGGTCTTGTCCAAATTTTCAAGCTCACGAGTGGAGGGGAAGGGAGGAGTTGGGATACCCCTTTACTCTAGAGGAAATTTGAAAAATGGTCTTCAAATTTGATAGAAACAAATCCCCTGGGCCTAATGGCTTCACAATAACCTCGTTTCTGGACAATTAGGAGTAGATAACAGAGGATCTTTGGGAAGTTATTTGTGTGTTTCACGAAAGTGGTGTTATAAATGTCACTATGAATCAGACCTATGTGTGTCTTATTCTCCAAGCACTATTTCCAATTCCTAAGGAGCCTAGGCAAATCTTAGATCAAGTGTTGGATTGCTAATGAATCCATCGACGACTATAGGAAAAGAAAAGGTGATCTTTAAGATCAATTTTGAGATTGATCTTGAGAAAAGCTGGAAGGGGAAAAAAGAAAGAGAGAAAACTGAGATGGACCGGCGCAATCCCCGAGGAACCATCCAGCAACAGAGTTGGGAGTTGAGGTGGTAGAAGTGAAGGTTCCTTTTGGGAATTATCAAAATTAGGAATAAAATCAACCTACACGAGCAAGAAAAAAAAACACACACACACATTGAGAAAAGATAGTGACAGGAAAAAATGAAGAACTTTGAAACACATGTAAGAGATAGAACAAACCGTTTGATTTGATTATAAATTGCATTCCTTAGAAACGCTAGAAAAAAATGCTCTCTACTCTTTCCTACTGCCCTTCAGCTTCTAGCCATCCCAAAAACCCATTTCACTGCCTCGCAGATGATGGATAGTCTGCCGTCAACCCCTAAAAACTCTTCTCCTCCAACCTATGACGACCTTTAGACAGTGTTGTGTGAGGATCAAGAATAAATTCTTTTTGTGCTCCTTTGATAGAAATTATTAGAATTCAAGAGGAGCAGCACAAAAGTAATTTCTATCAAAAGAATAAAGTCGTTTGTAGACAAAAAAAAATCTTTTTGTGCTCCTTTTGGGGCCTTTCGGTTGTTTTCAACATCATTTCATTAAATAGAATTTCAGATTTCTTTCCACTACACTAGGCTGCCACTTCCGCCATCTCTTTATTGGGAAGGGGATGGTGGATGGTGGAAGCCTAAAGGAAGTGAAGAGGTTAGGAAGGCATGATAGAGGCCGCCAAGTGTAACCTCTTATCTAAAAGATGGTACAACACGAAACCAAAGCACAGATAGGTTTGTCACCCACCCAACAATCCTCCCAAAAAAAAATCTATGAGCCTTCTCCTGCAGAGACTTTCATAAATTGGAAGAAATTCTTCTCTTTGGAAGGTAAAAGTCTCTAGGTCAAATCTTTTCGTGGTATGTTTTGCATGGAGTGCCAACACCTTGAACTGATTGTAGAGACCTTCCTTCCTTTGTGTTAAGGGTGCACTCTTTGTAGGCGGCAGGAGGAGGATATTAACCGTGTACCGTGGGAGTGCCAGTTTGCTCGGTCGCTTTGGAGTCGTTTTTTTGAGAACCTTTGGGTTATGCTTGGTTCATAGTAGAGATCCTTGTTCTATGATCAAGGAGGTGCTTTTGCATTCTCAGAGAATGGCAGTCTTGTGGCATGCTTGTTTCTTTGACATGTAATAGGGTATTTGGCTTGAAAGGAATAGCAAGATCTTTAGAGTTAGAGAGACCATTAGAGGAGGTTAGAGAGGTAGCTTTTCTTTTTCTTTTTTATTAGAGGAGGTTAGAGAGGTGGCTTTTCTTTTTCTTTTTTTATAAGAGGAGGTTAGAGAGGTAGCTTTTCTTTTTTTTTCTTTTTTTTTTTTTTTTGAGAAGGGAAACAATTTCATTGGTTGAATGAAATAGGAGGAACTCACACTCCTGTTAGAGTTATTATATTAGTATAATAAGTTAATTATATAGAGTTGTCCTTTATTGTCTTTTTACATTCTCCTACTTAGGGTTAACCTTGTACACTTGTATATATATATCTTTATGTGAATGGAATAGATTATTCTGATTCTCTCAAACCTTAGAGTTTACATGGTATCAGAGAGGGTCTAGGGCAATTAGGGTTTTGTCTCGTTGGAGATTTGTGAACGGTTAGGGTTTTGTCTCGTTAGAGATTTGTGAACGGTTAGGGTTTTTGTTTGGAACACCTTTTGAGAGTTTTGGGTTGCCCAAAACGTTTGCTGCTCGAAACCGCCGCCGCCACCACCAGATTCCGCCGCCGCCGCCGTTTTGGTCTGTCATTGGAGGATTTTTTTGTCACCGCCCAGTCCAAAACGTAGCCCACTCGCTGATCTGTTGGTCCTCAAAATCTGAAGCCGGAACTCCCAGCGCGTGGCCCTCACGCGCCGCCTCAAGTTTCTGCGCCAGCCTCACGCGCCGGCGTGTGTGAGTGCGTGCGCCTCCGTTTTTTGCTCCTTTTTTAGTGGGTCGGCTTGGTTTGGTCTTCTCCTTCCGGTCGTGTGTTGCTTTGGGCCATATCGGGTTTGCTTGGTTATGCTTGAAAGCCATAGTTTGTTTGGAGGTTTAGGGTTTGTGTGATTCAGATTTCAGCTCTACTTTTTGGTCTGTTTTTGTTGAGGTTATTGCTGAAAAGAAGGCTTTAGTGCTGTCCGAGATGATTCCAATGGTATCCAAGATCACGGAACATAAGTTGAATGGTTCTAATTTTTATGCTTGGCGGTCGAATATTCATCATTATATTGATACTAAGAAGAGTTGGCTACGGGACGAGTCTCGACTTATTCTACAAATCAAGAATTCTATTGAAAGTGCCATCATTGGGCTCGTTAATCACTGTAATTCAGTCAAAGAGCTCTTGGAATATTTAGATTTTCTTTACTCTGGGAAAGGAAACATCAGTCAGATATTTGATGTATGTAGAACTCTCTTTCAACCTGATCAAGGCGAGAAGTCTTTGTTGAATTATTTTATGGAATGCAAAAGAGCATATGCAGAATTTAATGAAGTGTTGCCCATGAGTACTGATATCAAGGTTCAGAATGTCCAACGCGAACAACTGTTTATCATGAGTTTTCTAGTTGGTCTTGCTTCGAAATATGACACAGCTAAAGATCAAGTTCTCTCGAGTTCAGACATTTCATCATTGGAAGATGCTTACACTCGGATACTACGTACAGAGCGGTCGCCAGTGATAGTGCCATCTGAATCTAACAGTGCTTTAGTTGGACAGACCACTGAATATAGAGGTAATCGAGGGGTAGGATCGAACATGTCCAGAGGAAATTCTACTGCTCCAATAGCAAATTCAGGAGATATTGTTTGCTGCTATTGTCATAAGCCAGGACATATAAAACGTGAATGTCGGAAATTGCTTTATAGAAACCAGAGGTTTCCATCTGCACATGTTGCCTCTACTCCTGATAATTCTGACAAGTCTGTTTCGATCTCAGCTGAGGAGTTTGCTAAATTCCGACTGTATCAAGAGTCACTGACGGCTTCATCCTCCACTCCTGTTACTGCCATTGCCGACACAGGTAACACATCTACATGTCTTCTTTCCTCCTCTTCGAAATGGGTCATAGACTCTGGCGCTTCCGATCACATGACAGGTAATCCCCGTTTATTCTCTACCATTGATCCATCTACATCTTCCCCTAGTGTCACTATAGCTGATGGAACCACCTCTCCAGTCTTAGGAATCGACAATGTTCGACTTACCAACTCACTTTCGTTGTCTTCCGTTTTGAGTTTACCACAATTTTCCTTTAACTTGATTTCTGTTAGTAAACTCACTCGTGACCTTAATTGTTGCGTCTCATTTTTTCCTGGTTATTGCTTATTTCAGGATCTTACGACGAAGAGGACTATTGGTAAAGGGCGTGAATCTAGAGGTCTCTATATCTTTGAACCAGAAATATCAACAGCCGTTGCATGTTCTAAAGTGTCATCTCCATTTGAAGATCATTGTCGTTTGGGTCATCCTTCTATTTCAGTATTGAAGAGTCTTCGTCCTCAGTTTCATTCTTTGTCTTCTTTAGCTTGTGAGTCATGTCAGTTTGCTAAGTTCCATCGTGTGAGTCTGTATCCCCGTGCAACTAAACGAGCTAATGCTCCATTTGAATTAGTTCATTCTGATGTTTGGGGTCCGTGTCCTATTGAGTCAAAGATAGGGTTTAGATATTTTGTTACCTTTGTCGATGATTTTTCTCGTGTAACTTGGTTATATTTAATGAAAATTCGCTCTGAGTTGCTTTCTCATTTTCGTAACTTCCATGCTGAAATCCGAACTCAATTTAACGGTTCTCTTAAAGTTCTACGGAGTGATAATGCTAAAGAATACTTCTCTCATGCTCTTAATTCTTATTTAGATGAACATGGCATCCTCCATCAATCCTCATGTGTTGATACTCCATCTCAAAATGGGGTTGCAGAAAGAAAGAACCGTCATCTTCTCGAAACAGCCAGAGCCTTAATGTTCCAGATGCATGTTCCAAAGTATTTTTGGGCCGATGCTGTATCCACAGCTTGTTTCTTAATAAATCGCATGCCCTCCTCAGTTCTAAAGGGTGAGATACCTTATCGTATTTTATGTCCCACACAACCTTCATTCTCTCTTCCTCCCAAAATCTTTGGTTGTATTTGCTTTGTTCGGGATGTTCGTCCTCATCTCACCAAACTTGATCCCAAGTCCTTAAAATGTATCTTCCTTGGTTATTCTCGTGTTCAAAAAGGGTATCGGTGTTATTGTCCTAGTCTCGATCGTTATTTTGTCTCTCCTGATGTCACCTTCTTTGAGGATTCTTCTTTCTTTTCCTCACCTTCCAGTCAGTCTAAGGGGGAGCAGCGTAATGAGGAGGATGATGATTTTCTTGTCTATACCATTCTCTCCTCTTGTGAGCCTTCTACTGATTCACCTCCATCTATGCCTGTTTCTACTCGTCCACCTATTACTCAGGTTTATTCTCGACGACCACCCCCTTCAGTTACATGCCCTGAACCAGAGGCTTCTTCGTCATTGGATCCAGGAACGAGCGATGACCTTCCCATTGCTCTTCGTAAAGGTAAACGTCAATGCACTTATCCTATTTCCAATTTTGTTTCATATAATCATTTGTCATCTTCTTCCTGTTCTTTTATTGCATCCTTGCAATCGGTATCTGTTCCTAAGACTGTTCATGAAGCTTTGTCTCATCCTGGTTGGCGTGCTGCAATGGTTGAGGAGATGAATGCCTTAGATGACAATTGTACTTGGGATTTCGTTTCCCTTCCTGCAGGAAAGAAGCCTATTGGTTGTAAGTGGATATTTGCGGTCAAGGTCAATTCAGATGGATCTGTGGCTCGCTTGAAAGCTCGCCTTGTTGCTAAGGGTTATGCACAAACCTATGGAGTTGACTATTCTGATACCTTTTCTCCCGTTGCTAAATTGGCTTCTGTTCGACTGTTCATTTCGTTGGCATCCATTCATCATTGGCCCTTGCATCAGCTTGATATTAAAAATGCCTTTCTTCATGGTGATCTTGAAGAAGAGGTGTATATGGAGCAGCCACCAGGGTTTGTTGCTCAGGGGGAGAATGGAAAGGTATGTCGTCTTCTTAAATCCTTGTATGGATTAAAACAGAGTCCCCGAGCTTGGTTTGGAAAATTCAGTCAGGTGATTGTAAATTTTGGAATGAGGAAAAGTAAATCAGATCATTCTGTTTTTTATAAGCGATCTGCAAATGGTGTTATCTTGTTGGTTGTGTATGTTGATGATATTGTTATTACTGGTGATGACACATCAGGTATCCAAGCACTCAAAACCTTTCTCCATAGTCAATTCCATACAAAAGATTTGGGAGCGTTGAAATACTTTCTAGGAATTGAGGTAATAAGGAGCAAGGAGGGAATCCTGTTATCACAGAGAAAATATGTAATTGACTTGTTGACTGAAACAGGGAAGTTAGGGGCTAAACCATGTAGTACCCCAATGATGCCGAACTTACAGCTTACGAAAGAGGGAGAGTTACTTAAAGATCCTGAAAGGTATAGAAGGTTAGTAGGAAAACTCAATTATCTTACAGTGACTCGGCCTGACATAGCTTATTCAGTGAGTATTGTGAGCCAGTTTATGTCTTCTCCTACAGTTGATCATTGGGCTGCATTGGAACACATTTTGTGTTATTTGAAGGCAACTCCTGGACGTGGTTTATTATATAAGGATTATGGACACATGAACATTGAATGCTTCTCAGATGCTGACTGGGCAGGATCTAGAGCTGAAAGGTATAGAAGGTTAGTAGGAAAACTCAATTATCTTACAGTGACTCGGCCTGACATAGCTTATTCAGTGAGTATTGTGAGCCAGTTTATGTCTTCTCCTACAGTTGATCATTGGGCTGCATTGGAACACATTTTGTGTTATTTGAAGGCAACTCCTGGACGTGGTTTATTATATAAGGATTATGGACACATGAACATTGAATGCTTCTCAGATGCTGACTGGGCAGGATCTAGAGAAGATAGAAGATCAACTTTAGGATACTGTGTATTTGTGGGTGGTAATTTGGTTTCTTGGAAAAGTAAGAAACAAAATGTGGTGTCACGTTCAAGTGCTGAATCAGAATATAGAGCAATGGCACAGTCTGTATGTGAATTAGTCTGGATACGTCAACTTCTTGTTGAATTGGGATTTGATATCACAACACCGACAAAATTGTGGTGTGATAATCAGGCAGCTCTTCATATTGCATCTAATCCGGTATTTCATGAACGGACTAAACACATTGAGGTTGACTGTCACTTTGTACGTGAAAAGATACAAGAAAGTTTGGTGTCAATAGGATATGTGAAGACTGGAGAGCAATTAGGAGATATCTTCACAAAGGCACTAAATGGAGCTCGAATAGATTATCTCTCTAACAAGTTGGGCATGACGAATATATATGCTCCAACTTGAGGGGGAGTGTTAGAGTTATTATATTAGTATAATAAGTGTAATTATATAGAGTTGTCCTTTATTGTCTTTTTACATTCTCCTACTTAGGGTTAACCTTGTACACTTGTATATATATATCTTTATGTGAATGGAATAGATTATTCTGATTCTCTCAAACCTTAGAGTTTACACACTCCAAACACCAATAGGTGAATTACATAAATGTTTTCCAATTTGCAATTAAAGATGAAAGGCTATAATCAGAGAAAGTGTGTTTACATTGACACCAATAAAGAGAATTAAAAACAATCAAATCTATAAAAGTATCAAAGTTGGAGGCCATGTCTCTGAATATCCTACTATTTCTTTCACACCAAAGAGACTAAAAAAACACCGTATTAAAAGCTAGCCACAAAAGCTTCAATATCAAGGATATGAGATCAAACTCATTGTGAGGCAAGACCAAGTTCCAACCAAAAGCTTCCAAGATATAAGACCAGGAACAACGAGCAAAGGAGCAACACCCAAATAAGTGTTTTTTATGGGTGTCTGTTACTCAACCTTTTTGTAATTATGAGCTTCAACGATTCTTTCAGATTGGAGTATGTTTCTATAGCTAAGGTTTGGACTCTTTTTTGCTTTTTGTATTCCCCAATACAATCTTTCATTAGCAAAAGCTTGGTTTTTTATATGTATATAAATCTCCCAATACAGTCTCAGATATTAAGGTTGTTTGTACCCTTGTTTCTCATTCTTTTAAGTTGAAGGGTTCTTTTTTTTTTCTTTTTTTTTTTTGGGTAATGGTGTAGTTTATTACGTGTTTGTTTTTTTGTATTTGGCTCCTTCGTTATGGGCTTCTTTTTTCTGTATTGTCATTGTGTCTTCTTTTATTTCTTCTCAATGAATATTCTTTTCTTTGTAAAAGAAAAATGTTGTTTGTCAACACGAGTATCAGTAATTATGATATCTTTTCTTCCTCTAAGATGATGTAGGTACAAATATCCCTGTATGCGATGCAATAATCTAACAAAAGGGGTTGTTTTACACATGCCCTCATACAAATTCTTTGAATGGATAAATCTTTTAATTACTTTGCTTCGCTACACCTACGAGTAAGCTCTCTAGCTTTGTCACTTAGGTTAGAACCCTTGCCAACCGCTATGACAGGAAGAATAGACCATGAGTCAGAGGAATGAAAAGAACTAAAACTGCAACAAATAAATACGTAAATGACTCTTTGTAATTCAACTTGAAGCCATATGTTGTTAAATTCCTTTGATTTATATAGTACCAATTCTGGTGTACAGGGAACAAGATTTGTCAGACTTAGAAAGCTTAGGCCCCATTCGATAACTATTTTGGACAAGAAACATTAAATAAAAAAGTACAAAGCGAAACTAAGGAGTTATAAAAACCTTCCAATGTATGCAAAATATCTTGCAAAGAGAAATTGAGAATAATTTAGAACGAGGACACCGTTGGAAAGCTTTCAATCTAGCCATCACAATCCATTTAGACCATTTATTAACCAATTTGGTTTTCTATTTCTGTTTTTTTTTTTTTTTTTTTTTTTTTTTTTTTTTTTTTTTGGTTTTCTTGTTTTCTATTTAAAAAAAATAGAGAGAGAGAAATATGTAGATGGAATTTTTATACAATGGGAGCTTGATACATCACGTTTTTTAGCATTTTAATTCACCTTATGATGTATACAATTTTATTGTACATAATGAAGTTACTATATTTGTCTGGGTCCAAAATCATGTGCTTAAATCAGTATTTTTGTTTCAAAATTTCCCTCTCCCTCCCACTGTGTTTTTATCTCTGGACTCGTAAAGTGGTAAAATGCATTTTATATTTTTGTGAGGGAATTTTTACGTGGAAATATTCAATTGCAGTCAATTAGTGGCTCTGGAAGGGACACCATTGGTGATATTTTGGATGACTTTTTGCGTCAGAGGTTTGGGATTGATTCTTATGAACGCATTGATGGGGGGCTAATTTATTCCAAGAATCAAGCTGCTCTCAACAAGTTTAATACTCGGGAGGCATGCTCGAACTTCTAGCAGAAACAAAAAGCTTTCAATCTAGCCATCACAATCCATTTAGACAATTTATTAACCAATTTGGTTTTCTATTTTTGGTTTTTTTTTTTTTTTTTTTTTTTTTTTTTTTTTTTTTTTTTTGGTTTTCTTGTTTTCTATTTAAAAAAAATAGAGAGAGAGAAATATGTAGATGGAATTTTTATACAATGGGAGCTTGATACATCACGTTTTTTAGCATTTTAATTCACCTTATGATGTATACAATTTTATTGTACATAATGAAGTTACTATATTTGTCTGGGTCCAAAATCATGTGCTTAAATCAGTATTTTTGTTTCAAAATTTCCCTCTCCCTCCCACTGTGTTTTTATCTCTGGACTCGTAAAGTGGTAAAATGCATTTTATATTTTTGTGAGGGAATTTTTATGTGGAAATATTCAATTGCAGTCAATTAGTGGCTCTGGAAGGGACACCATTGGTGATATTTTGGATGACTTTTTGCGCCAGAGGTTTGGGATTGATTCTTATGAACGCATTGATGGGGGGCTAATTTATTCCAAGAATCAAGCTGCTCTCAACAAGTTTAATACTCGGGAGGCATGCTCGAACTTCTAGCAGAAACAAAAAGCTTTCAATCTAGCCATCACAATCCATTTAGACCATTTATTAATCAATTTGGTTTTCTATTTTTGGTTTTTTTTTTTTTTTTTTTTTTTTTTTTTTTGGTTTTCTTGTTTTCTATTTAAAAAAAATAGAGAGAGAGAAATATGTAGATGAAATTTTTATACAATGGGAGCTTGATACATCACGTTTTTTAGCATTTTAATTCACCTTATGATGTATACAATTTTATTGTACATAATGAAGTTACTATATTTGTCTGGGTCCAAAATCATGTGCTTAAATCAGTATTTTTGTTTCAAAATTTCCCTCTCCCTCCCACTGTGTTTTTATCTCTGGACTCGTAAAGTGGTAAAATGCATTTTATATTTTTGTGAGGGAATTTTTACGTGGAAATATTCAATTGCAGTCAATTAGTGGCTCTGGAAGGGACACCATTGGTGATATTTTGGATGACTTTTTGCGTCAGAGGTTTGGGATTGATTCTTATGAACGCATTGATGGGGGGCTAATTTATTCCAAGAATCAAGCCGCTCTCAACAAATTTAACAACCTAGAAAGTGGAAGATTTTTGTTTCTGCTAGAAGTTCGAGCATGCCTCCCGAGTATTAAACTTTCTTCGGTTGATAGCATTATCATTTATGATAGTGACTGGACCCCAATGAATGATTTAAGAGCCCTTCAGAGGATAACACTTGATTCTCAGTTGGAGCAGATAAAAATTTTCCGCTTATATTCTTCAGATAGATCTTTAAGGAACCGGAAAAGGGTCCAACAATCTGATGATTCATCACATAAACCTGAATCTGAGATTGAGGAATCTGTGAGGAAACGTAAAAAGGTGTCAAATAGCATTGTAAAAGTTGCACAAGAGGAAAAATTCACAAATAAGGAAAAGGAAGGTACGAGTATCTAGAATCTTAAAATTATTTTCACATATACTTTTTAGCCTTTGCTTTGTGGCTTTACTATGTTGTCTGTCTGATAAAAAAGAAAATTTTACAGCATTCATACTTTCCTGTCTCCAGTATTCTTAAACTTCTTTTTTTGAGTGCAGGTACTTCTGAAGATCCAAAACATACATGTCAAACTTCAACTAGTTTAGCTGCTTGTGAGGATGATTCATACACTGAGAATCATTTATCCACCTCATCTTCAATAGCTAATGATATCTTGAAAATTCTTGAATATAAGTCAGTAGGATTTGATGGAATAAGAAAGCTGATTGATCTACGAAAGAGTCTCCATCATGTTTTGAAGCCTGAAATATCACAATTATGCCAGATTTTGAAACTTCCAGTATGGGTCTCATTGCCTTCTTTTTGTCTAAATCTATTTATGCATTTTTTATGGCAGACACTCTTCAAGATAGTGTATATCATTCTCTTTTCCTTCAACATCGTAGCCAAATCAGTAAATGTAGTCTGATCTAGGTTTTTTTTAACAAGAAACGAAACTTCGTATTGAAAAAATGGAAAGAGACTAATGCTCGAGGGATACAAGAGGATAATGTTGTATTCTACATGTTAGATAGCTTGTTTCATTGATATTGCTGTTAATTAGTTAGTTTACCATACCACTATCTTAATTAAGAAAAGTGGCTGGTAGATAACTATTTTGTTATTGTAGAAAGCAATCAGTTCTTTCAATCTTCTACTAATGCTCAAAGATACAAACTCCAAAAGTGAGAGAAAAAGAATAAAAAAAAATTAGAGTTAATGAAAAGTAGGCTTCCCATTTCATACAAATATCTTGCAAGAAGAAAATAATTTAGGAGGAGAACACCATTGAGAAGCTGCTTCTTTGTATGATATATTCTTATTAATGGTTGTTGGTTGGTGGAAGACTCGAGGATGGATTACTTTTTTATTTTATTTTTATAAATATGAGAAAAGGACCTCGTGTTTGAAAAGAGAACAAAGCACAACCTAAAGGCCTTTGGGATGAGTACCCCTACGTCTAAAACAAGAGGATCAAAAGAGAAGGTTTCTAATCTAAAAACAAGAGAGAAGCTGTGTGTTAAAGAAGAATTGTGTAAAGCACTCAAGCTGTGAGAACAACTCCTGTTTCTTTCCTTCCACAATGCCCGAAGGAGAGCACTACTTGCATTTGCATTACTCCACAAGACCTTGCCTTCTTTGAGTTATCAAGCGGACAGCCATTCAGAAGGACCGTCTTCCACTTTCTTTGGAGGGCATCAAACCATTTTTAAAAGCAGTTTAGCCCAGCCTTTATGACCAAACTCGCAGTGAAGGAAAAGGTGATTGCTGGATTCTTCATTCTTGTAACAAAGGAGACAAACATTGGGAGAGAGTCAAATTTGGATTTCTTCTTCAAATTTTATCTATTGTGTTGAAGCTTCCATGAGCTAAAGACCAGAGAAAAAAATTGACTTTCTTAGGACTTTTGCCTTCCCGAAGCCTTTTGGCTAGGTACTGATTTAAATAGGCGTAGTTTCCTTGAAGAATTCTGGAAGCTGACTTGCTAGAGAAGTAGCCAAGTAACCAGTGCAGGGATTCCTTCTTGAGGGAAAGAGAAAAGGTACACTATTTGGAAGCCTCTGCAATGTGGATGTTTTGTCCACCGTTTTCGTTATCTCTGTCAATGTAAAAGGTTTTCTGATCAATTGAGCAGGAGAGTGTTGGAAGTCGTTGGCCCATGGGAGGACAGGTGTTGGGTCGCCGAACTGAGTCATAGGTCAGGGAAGGGGGCATGGCAAAAGGCTGTGGGGATGGGGAAGGGGAAGAGAGATGGGAAAGAGAGACATCTGGGAGGAAAACTGATTGTTTCTTCTATCTAGGCATGATTGTCCAAGGCTATGAAGCACGGACACGTTAAAATGGAGGAAGGATCTGTGTCGGACACGTGACGGACACGGATTCGTCCGGACACGTGTCCGACACGCAATTTTGCATGTCCTTTTTTTTTTTTTTAAAAATTTTTGGACACGCTCGGACACGCTTAGACACGCCCACGGACACACTCGTTTCAAAATTTAAAAAAAAAAAAGAGGGGGAGAGAAATAGAAAACACAAAAGAGAACCCGTTTTCTTCACGAGTTCACGGTTTCGAAAAACAACAGCCTTCAGGTGTTCTTCTTCAGATTTCCGTTGCCTTCTTTTCTTCTCACTTTGCCACGGTCGGCGCCGTCTGTCTTCGCCACCATCTTCGCTTGTTGCAACTTCAGCCGCTTGTTGCAATTGTCGCCGTCTCTAGTCACCCACCTTTCTGGTTCATCGTGGTAAGTTTAAGATTTTCTTCTTTTTTATCTTTTAAAACATCCTTTTTAAGTTAACCTAGACAACTAAGGCCCAACCCAATAAAATAACCGTTTTTAATTTTTTTTTTTTAAAATGAATGACTATTAAACTACTCTCAATTTTATATATATACTAATTTTTTTTTTAAAAAATCTATATATATACTAAAAATTTTAAAATATATATATATATACTATTTTTTCTTTTTAAAAAAAAAATCTATATATATACTAAAAATGTTAATATATATATATATATATAGAAAAAAAAAAAGAAAAAAAAAACAATGTATCTTCAACGTGTCCGTATCTTAGTTTTTTAGAATTTGACGTATCGCCGTGTCCTGTCGTGTCCGTGTCCGTGTCCCGTGTCCGTGTCCGTGCTTCTTAGGTCCAAGGTTTCTATATTTTCCTCCTAGGCCTTGTTATTTTGGATTGAGCAATTTTTTTGTGTATGTTTGGTTCCTTGCATTCAGGTTGATTTTTTGTATACCCTTTTGTAATCTTTCAAGTTTGGTTTCTCATGGAAAAAAGAGGGAAGAAGAAAACATGACTAAGGAATTAATAACTAAACCAACTAGAATATATATTAAGGTACTTCATAAAAGATGAGAATGTGATTTTGTTGTTTTTGTTATTCTGCTTTTTTTGTGAAGTGTGGTCAAGTTCTTTTACCTGAGAAAGTAAAACAACAAAATGTGGATAAGCTTAAGCAAATACTTCTGTAGTGGGAGGATGGTAACAGTTGTGTATTCTTTTCGAGCAGATACATTTGTTCAGCTTTTGGATTAAGTTTGTGGATTACCATGACATGAATGAAAAAAAATGCAATTAAAGACTCTAGAAATAAGATGATTTGTTGTTCTAAAACTGGGTTAAATGGTAACTTACATATCAACAGGAATTCCAGTCTAAATCTTTTGTTGAGAGTTGAGTGGTTGAGTAGCAGTCAAGACTATTCCTCAAAATGCTTATGAACGTTCTCTTTTGAGAGTGTGGGCTGCAACACGGATGAAAATATTGGTGATATATGACAAGAGTTCACAATAGTGGGGGATAGGAGAAGAGTGCTTCCCATGTGCCATCTAAATATTGTCGATATGTAAATATCAGTGATATTGAAGATATCTGAGTGAAATCATGGGTTGAACATTGACTATTAAAAATATTGCTGATGTTTTGCCGATATTTCGACGATATTTCTTTGACATTGGCAATGTATTGTAGATCCCTCTCTTCTTACTTTCTTGTTTGATCACCAACTTGTATTGCTACCAACGCCAACCTCAATTATCCTCACTTTAAAAAAAGTCACAGTGCAAGCACATTTGGTCAAGTCAAGAGTTTGAGTTATCACTCCATCTACATATACAAATCATGTTAAAAATCTCTCTTTCAGCCATTCCCTCGTTGTCTTTATGTTTCCTTTCTATGTGCTTGTCAGTAATCACCCTATGTTGACCTCTGATCCAAGTTATAGTAGTCACCTACCTAGGATTTAATATCCTGTGAGTTCCTCTGGCAACAAAATGAAGTAGGTCTAGGTGGTTGTCCCGTGAGAACAATCAAGGTGTCACGCAAGCTGGTTCTAACACTCACAAATGTTTTAAAAATTGATAGGTTCATTTGTTACTGAAATACCTAAAAGCATGATATTTGTGGCAAATGGGTTCCTTTTGGTATTTTATCTATTGACATCAATTATTCTACTTTAGTTCTACTGTAACGACCATTGACGTATCTTGTTGGAATTCAGGAGCATGTCGAACATGAGGTTGAAAACTTTTTTGAGTATATAATGGATAATCATCACATCATTACGGAACCAGCAACAACTACATTACTCCAGGCTTTCCAGCTTTCTCTGGTTATTTTTCTCCCTCCCATTTACTCACTTTTTTATCTTCATTTTCATTCACTGTGCATCTTTCATAAATGTGTTCTATAGATCAATACTAATCCACATCAATATAATCTCTCCTTTTTATTGTATGTATCTGCCCCCTCCCAAGCTTACTAAGATACTGGAAATTCCAATTTCTTGGGTTCATAATGTCAAGCATGTCTGATTGAAGTGTGGGGTTTTGTAAATTCCTACATCCAGCTCTAAAATCTCCTAGTCTCGTGTATGCTGCTATCATTTTATTAATGATGTTTGGTGCCACATGCACAGCCATCTATTGGGACTTCGGATGTGAATTGTCTCTGATCAACGCAAATTGATAGCTGCTAGAGTTGGTATAAAATACTCAAAAATGGTTATAGAATATAGGTTAGATTATAAGAAACTGATAAACATTGCATTTGGAGTATTCTCTATCTCTCACATATAAGTGAAGTCACGCATGTTTGTTGTGTCACTTGACAAACTAAATTATTAATTATGCTTTTTGTTCATGCTTTCATTTTTTAAATATTTTTATTTTGGTGGATGTGTATTGTAGTGCTGGGCTGCAGCTTCCATGATTAAGTACAAAATTGACCATAAAGAATCATTGGCACTTGCAAAGAAGCATCTTAATTTTGATTGTCGTAGACAAGATGTATACTTGCTTTATTCAAGATTGAGATGTCTCAAGAAAATATTCTCCAAGCACTTGGAGTGCTACAAGGCCACTGAATCTTCATTTGCTTCTGAATCCCCGTACAATGTATTGTCTGACAATGAGTTCCACAAAGCTGTAGTAAAAAGTATTAGTAGACTACAGAAAACTTGTTGCAAGAAATTTGAAAAACTTAAGCAGAAGCAACAAGAGGGAAGGGATGAATTTGATAGAACTTGTGATGTAGAGAAATCGCAGATAGAGAAGCAGTTTCGGATGGAGTCAGCTGTTATTCGTTCTTGTTTGCATACTAGTCTTTTAATGAGGAAGAATAAGCTTCAGATATTAGAAAATAAATATGCAAAAAAGCTTGAAGAGCACAAATGTCAAATGGAGATAGGGCGTAAGAAAATTGAGGAGGAGCATATTGATGAAAGAAATAAGATGGTTGAAACAGAGACTCATTGGGTCGATACGTTAACATCCTGGCTCCAGGTTGAATTATTAAACAAGAAAATTTTAGATAAAGCTAAGCAGAGCCAGAACAGTTTGCCGGTGACTGAGCATTTCCATGGTCTCGGAATCGATACGACTGTTTGTGATCATCTGCCAAAAGAGAGCAGGGGTAAGGTTCTTCATAATGTCTCAGGGACTGGGGGGGGAATATCTGAAATTCCAGGATCTGTTTCTTGTGAAGCTATCATCTGCAGTAATGCTGTTGAAAAATGTTCTCTTCAAACTAGACAAAATGGTGAGACTGCAGCTTTAGATACCATGAGTTCTCAAGGACCATCTGTTACTGAGTTTGCGGATCACAACAGGATAAATAGCTCAAATGGCATTGAAGGGAATTTAACCTCAGAAGACCCTTTTTATGTACGAAAAGAGCCTGAAGAAGTCTTATTGGGCAATCCAGATAAAGAGGTTTCTACAGAAGGGCCTAATAGTAGATGTTCTGTCAGTGCTGTTGGCGTTGTCTCTGTACGTCTGCCTACATCAAAGGAACGAATCTCCCATTCTGATAAAGAGGTCCCTCATAATCTTACTGAAGCCGTTGGTCTTATTGAAGGTTCACATAGAGTTCTTACAGTACCTTTGCTGTCCTCTGCAGAGGGAGGGGGAAATGGGGCCACCAGGAATCCTGGGAGTGGAGTTCCATGTGGAACATGTAGCACTGGCAATTCCGATTCTTTTGTGGATGCTTATACCAATCCAGAAACATCTCCCTTTGGGATGAATTTACCAATCAGTGAGGTTGACAGGTTACCTCAGACTGTTAATTTAGTAGATGTTAGGGAGAATATCTCTGCTACTCAATCTGCATCTCAAGAATTAATTCCAAATAAATCAATGGTAAGCACATCTGAAATAGAAATTTCATCGAGAATGAATACAAGTGCTTCTTGTGAACCATTGGAGGTTGATTTCAGCAACAGTCGCAACGATGTTGAGGATCTTACTGAACCAGTCAGTCCTTGTGTGGTAGAAGATACAATTGGTAATACTGACCCTGATGTCCATTTCGGTGAGCTGTCTGTCCATTTATCTCCTCCGGAGCTTTCTGTTACACCTACTGCCCAAGGCAATGGTTCTATGCTGTTTAATCAGGTAAGTTTGTAAGTTCTTGTGATATATTTATTTATTCGTAGCAACATTTTCTAATATTTTCAGTTTCATAATATATTGATATAATCAGATAAAGCTCTTTGTAGGCATGCATTTATATTCCTGTTTCTTATAATCAAACATGATTTCACTTTTGAATTCCTATATCATATTTTCTTTTTGAATCTGAACTCTGTACAGGCAGCACATGACGAAATGAATCAACAATCTTCATCTACTGGGTCCATGGATGACGTTATGCAAGCTACTGAAATAGTGAATACTAATGGGGACACTGAAGCTCCAATTTCATATGTTGCTGATCAATCTAGTCCAGAAGAACATGACGAAATGAATCTACAATCTCCATGTACTGGGTCCATGGATGACATCATGCAAGCTACTGCAATGGCAAATACTAATGGGGACCCTGAAGCTACAATTTCATATGTTTCCAATCAATCTAATCAGGAAGCTCAAATGATAGAGCCTCAAACACCAATGGTGCCACTAGCAACAAATTCATCTGTTGGTTTCTTTCAGGCTGATTTACCTTCAGCTGGTGGAATGGAAAATCACATGGATAGGGAAGACCATTCCTCTGATGAGCTTGCTCAGGCAGCAAGCCAACCAATTGAAAACCCTATTCGGCCCATTGACGAAGTCTTGTTACAACCTGTGACATGTACTGCACCACATTCTACTCCCAATGTCGCCTTCAATGATACAAGAATGTCCTTTCTGGATACAAGAACCGTATCGGCTAATTTTGATATTAGTAATGGTCTGATGCAACCAACGCAGCCTTCAGTGTCACAAATGTCACAAATGCCTTCTTTACTGTTCATTGATCCACTTGAAAAGGAATTGGAAAAATTGCGCAAGGAAATAGACCAAAACGTAGATATACATACAAAAAGGGTTAGTTTCTCCCAGTACTTTCCCATACCTTTCAAGTGCGCCCTATTGTTGGTTTTCTTTTTCTCTTCTTTTTTCGGAGAAGTGCCTGTTGTATTGATGATTAACATTGCTTTCACACTCAGCATAGAGAGTTATCTATTTTGCAGAAACTGCAGCTGAAATCTGAATGTGAGAAGGAAATTGAGGAGGTTACTGCTCAAATCCGGAAGAAGTATGAAACTAAGCTGCAGGAGTCTGAGACTGAGTTTGATCTTAGGAAGAAGGACCTTGATGTGAATTACAATAAGGTTTTGATGAATAAGATCTTGGCTGAGGCTTTCAGGTGGAAATACAATGATACTAGGGCATGTGGTAAGTTGTTGATGCCGGTTTGGTTTTGTGCAATGAACGACACTTATATTTCCTATTTACTAGCAGCATGACTATCATTTTTCTTAGTTTTATTAATCCTGCTTCTTCTAAGAAAGAAGGATATAGTCATGCTACCTTTACTATATTTTTTTGCTGCTTGACCAAAGGAAGACAATATCAATGTCCATCGACATGGACAATGGGACTTGGATGAAATATTGTCAGTCACCCACGAAGCGTTAAATGTTAAAAATAAAAATGATGATTATTACAATGTTAATCTATATTTAATCAATACTAGTAAATTAACCCGTGTAATGTATGTGAAATAAACCATTATTCATAAGGATATATTTGTTGTATATATTATACAATCTAATCGATAATTTCCCCCAATTCCTTGGTACAAAATTTAGAAAGGGTAATTTATGAATTATTGTTACTGTATTGAACAAAAAAGTTTTGTTTCTTTGAACTTTTTTGTTTCTTTTTATCCATCAATGAAAAGTTTTTTTTTTTTTTTTGTTAAATAATTTTTAAATTTTAAATTTTGGCAATATGTTTATAATTACGACATTTCGGAGTTTACTTTGTCCTGCTGCTTTAAAACAGTAGAATAATATTGCTATATGTACTGTATTATTTTTATTATTAATGAACAAAGTTTCACAAAAACATATTGAGTTTTGTAAAAGAATTAGCATAATTTTTATATCATTAAGAAGCTTTAGAAGTAAATAGTCTAAAATATTACTCCAAAACTAAAAATTGCAAAAGGTTTCAATTTTCATCAACATATGCATAAAATATCAACAATGAATAAAATTTTTAATGTTGTTTCTTAGCCTATAGCTAATGGTAGACTAGTATTGTGAACATGAGGAAGGGCAATTAAGCTTTGTCGTCCAACAAGTTATTCCTAGCGAATATGCCTCTAAAAACGGCAGTTGGGTTGCTAGTCTTCTTTCTCTAGCTCTCGTAGCACATGATTTTATATTTCTGAGCTAGAAGCTTTCATTCTAAGAAATTCTATTATAAGGTCAAAGATACCATTTTATTAATTAACCTAGATTGGTAAGCGTTCTTGTTGTAGATGTCTCTGGTGGGGATTCTCTAACCACAATCTCTACGTTCTCTATTTGTTCTTTTTTTTTCTATTTTTTTTTAAAAAGGAGAAGTCTTCGGTTCAGATACATGGTTAGAGGAGGTTTTTTAAATGAGGCATCTTGGTGGAGGGTTGGTGCTGTTGTTTGAACAGCTTGGGTTATTGGTACAGGAAGCTTTTAGAATTGTAATCCTTTAATTCATCTTCTTGACAGTTTTTCTCTCTCCCATCTGAACGATAGAAGAATTTCATCTCTTGAGAAATTAAGGTTCTTTTTGGTTAAATTATTTCTTAGTTCTCTCTCCCAATGCCCCTTTCTTGCTCAACTAGCTTTTTGAAAGCTGCTGCAGAAGGCGCCTAGGAAGTGTAAAGTGTTTCTGTGTGCTTATATTTAGGTGGTGTGGTAAACACCCATGTTCAGGTGTGCAACCAAGGAATTTGAAATTTTCCCTCGGCCTTCAGCAGTGCTGCTCATGCAACTGTTCTGGAGAGAATCAAATCATTTGTCGCTCTTGTTCTCATGCATTCTTCATAAAAATGTCAAACATTTTCGACATTTTATTATTCTAAAGAATAAAAAGAGAAGTATTAAACCCAGCATGTTCTAGGCCACAAATCCAAATCTATATTTTCTGTGTCTGACGCTTTAGAGTGGTTCTCTCTTCAACTAAATTGTATAATGTATCAGATACTAAGATTTTTAGGATAGGTGCGGGTAAGAGTCTTTGGTATTCTCAAGTATTATATGTTTCATCACATTCACAATATACCTCTCTGTACCTGATAACTCCTATAGTTCTGTACTTCTTTTATTACTTTTTTCTTTCTTTTTCTGGTTTACCATCTAATATTTATATCGTTATCATGTAATGCAGCTTCTTGGTCTGTAAATTTGCTCAACTATCCCGACATCATCAAAATTCTTCTTTTATTTGTTGCAGATATTGGTCCCTGTCTTGCACCACAGATGCTTCAGCTACCTCATCTGCAGAATTTACCGGGACCTCCTTTGGTAGCCCGGCCATCTTTCACTCCATCCATAGTCAGTTTGCATACACCCAATGCACCTTCTATGAATATGCAACGGACTGCAACTGTGGCAAATCTGTCGACCAATTTATCTGCCTCTAGCCAAACCACAGCTTCGACATCAATGCATGTTCACCACGCGTCCACCCATTTCTCGAGCAATCTAATGAGGCCACCCCATATCAGCTCCATCTCTTCTCCCACCGGAAACCCACAAGTCGGTAGTGTTATTCGTGCCCCAGCTCCTCATTTGCAACCCTTCAGACCTACATCATCAGTTTCAACAGCTAATCCGCGTGGTATCTCTAGTCAACATGGACCAAGCAATCCTTCTGCCACCCCTTCTTCATTTCCTGGACCAAGCAACCCTTCTGCAACCCCTCCCTCATTTCCTGGACCAAGCAACCCTTCTGCAACCCCTCCTTCATTTCCTGGACCAAGCAACCCTTCTGTAACCCCTCCCTCACTTCCTCAGTTTCCACCTCGACCTCCCGTCTCTGCACCACATCAATCCATACCATTGAACAGATCTTATCGGCCTGATAGTTTGGAACAATTGCCTATTTTTTCTAACACAACCTTATCTGCATTAGATTTGCTGATGGATATGAACAGTCGTGCTGGTGTGCAATTTCCACACATTTTCCCTCAGCTAGCAGATGTAACCTTGAATACACACCAACCTGTCCCGCCAGTTAGTACAGGTAGCATGCAGGATAATGCAGTTAATGCCACTGGAGATCCAGATGTTTTCTGCTTGTCGGACGACGACTAACCAACTCGACAAAAGGTACATTTCTAACTTCCAAGCTCCTTGTAACTTACGAGTTTGCTTCCATAACCAAGGGAAAGTGCAAAAGTTAATATCTGAAACCAATGAAATGTTGTAGATATATGTGGCTCTTATCTCCAAATGTGTATAATGTAAATATCCATTTACCCATGTCTACCAAGGAGGTGGCCTGGTTTTGGATACCATTTGGCAGTTTAGAACAGATTAATTGGGTTTTTTATATTTTTTGGTATCATTTTTGCCGCATCTTTGAGTTCAAACCCAAGGTGTATTACATGGAATGGGAAGGAAATTGAAATTGATTCACTAAGAGATGCCATGAAATGCTCTCTAGAATCTATATTTTCAACTATGTTGCTGATTAGAATATTTTATCTATAAACATTATAGTAACAGTTAATGAGAAATCGCTTTGATGTTTGCCTCTATATTTCAAGTGTTATGTGCTTCTCGGTCAAGCAATTGTACTCTCAAAGTACACTTCAAGGTGCCTTCAATAGTTTCCAAAATCACTTTTGTATGATGATTTCGATTCAATATTTTTTGCCATGGTATACATGTTTTTGTCTTATCCAAAGCACTTCCAAACACAGCTTGAAGGGTTGGTTGTGTATGGATGGACTGTCTCCATCCCAATGTAAAGTAACATTTATAATGTATTTATACATTGGGTCTATGATGCCACTCTTGGACATGCTTGAAAATGTGAGTTGGCGCAGCGGAAGCCGTTTCGAAGTAGTTGTTTCCTCTTCAGTGATGCCTGCTGAAGTTGGTGGTTGAACTTACCAACTAATTGGGTTTAGGTTGGTCAAGTTGTTGATAAAGCTTCCTGTAGGTTGGAGTCGTGGTTAAGTTGTTGATGGTAGGTTCTAAGGTGTCTAGCTCAAGGTTTAAGCTGGCACTGACAACCTATGTGGTGTAAGCAGCATCAGCGAATAGAAGTTTCTTGTTGGTTGTGCAAGATCGAAGTTTGGATTCAATCTTGTTAGGCCGTTTGAGTTCTCGGTGTGTGGAGTTAGGTTGCTCGTAAGCAAGCTTTGCTTCAAGGGGTATGTTCAACACGACTTGTCTCAAGAGTTGTTGTTATGCATACACATCACCTAATCCTCTTGTGCCTCAGTTTTAAGCTTTGGGATCCTAGAGGAAAATGGTTCGGTGAGCAAAAGCCTCTGGTGTTAAGAGCCTTGTGGAGCGTGGGTTGGAATCAGGGCTAGTCATCCAACGTAGTTAAGCGAGCACCTTTCGAGAATCTGGAATTCAAGGATGGTGATCGTGTGTTCTTGCACGTGATGCCATTGGAAAAGGATTCTTCGCTTTGTTAAAAAGGGAAGCTTAACCTGGGTTCATTGGACCACATGAGATCTTGGAGCGCGTCGAGCATGTTGCTTACAGGTTGGCGTTATCACCGACCATGTCGACTATCCATGATGTGCCTATGTGTCCATGTTGAGGAGGTTCGTGTATGATCCTTCGCATGTGTTGAATCCTGAACCTCTGTCGCTGAATAAGGACTTGACGTATGTGGAGAAGTCTGTCAAGATCCTAGCAAATGAAGCGAAGGTTCTGAGAAGCAAGACCTTTGTTGGGTGGAAGTGTTATGGTTGAACCGTAAAGCAGAAGGTGCTTTTGGAAAAGCGGTTGGAATTGTTCGAGTGATGGTTTTTCGAGGACGAAAGCTTTTAAGGTGGGGAGAATGTGACGCCCCGTGCATTTTGGTATATTTATATTCCGTACATCTGGTCAAATTAAATGTGAATTTTATTTGAACTGGTACTAAGGGATTATTAATTTTAAACCAAGGTGTTTGGGGAATTATTATTGAAATTTAATCGTTACGTTGATTTAATTCTCTCCCTAAAGCCGTTAATTTCTAAGACTTTTAAGCTTATTACTAAGTGTTGAAAGTTTCACGCTATTAAAAGGGTTTTAGTTGGAAATAGCTATTCTTGGGCTTCTATTATTGGGTTTTCTTAATTAAAGAAAAAGAAAAGGAGTTAAGGAAAAAAGGAAAAGAAAAAGAAGCCCTAGCCTCTTCATCTCCTTCTCCCTCTCTTGTGTTCGTGCGTGGCAGCCACCCCCTTGAGAGTGCCGCCTAGCCGCCACCGGAGAGTGCAACGCCGCCCAGCCCCACCGCCGCCTGACCTCGCTCTCGCCGGTTCGTGCGTCGTCGCCGCAGCGTGGGTCTCCTTCTTCGCGTGAGCTCTTTCCCTCTCCCTCTCCTCACGTGGAATCGTCGGTCGGAGTCGCAGCCTCGTCGCGCTGCCACCGCTGCAGCAGGTGCCGTCGCCGCATCTCTGTTTCGTGGGTTAGATTCGTGGCTCCATCTCTCTTTTCCTTGCGTTTTCAGCAAGGTAAAGATCGTGGGTAAGCTCTTTTCAGTAGTTCTTGGTCGTTTTAAGCTCGATCTAAGTGTTCTTTTATTCAATTCGTTAGATCTCGCGTCCTAGCAACTCGAAACCTCAGCTCTTCACGTTTTTGCCTCTGTCCAGCAGCTATTTCGGGTGTTTTCGAGGTCGTTTGGCATTGTTGGTAAGTCTAATCCCTTACCCATGCTTTCTTTAGGCCTTTAGCCAAGTTTAAGCAAATGCCCAATCATTATGGACTCCGTATTTCAGGATTTAAGTCTGATTAGCTGCTGTCCAGCGCCGTCATTGCTCAGTTCGTGAGTGTTTCGGCGTCAATTAGCGTTTCCGGTAAGTTTAGCTCTTACCCATTCTTGTTTAGAGCTCATAGTAGAATGCCCAATGGTTTAGGTGCTGAAATTTTAACATTAGCGTTGATTTTCTGATCTGTAGCGCCGTCTAAGTGTTCGATTAAGTTCGATACACTTTAACTCGAGTACCCACTGCCCAAGGACCATTCTAGCACGTTGTTAGAGGTTAGAACAACCCGCCTAGCGTGAAAACGGGTCCGTTTGGGTAAGTTCCTTGTCGTCCCTTTATCTATAGCGTTGAGTTTGCTGCTCCTTTAGTTGTTCTAGCTTTAAAGCATGCTTTAGGTTGTTGCCCACTAGCTATGTAGGCTTTTAAAATGTTGCCCAGCCGCTATAGGTCCTTGAATATGCATTCAAAGGGATCGTTGTTGTTGTTTTGGGTAAAAAGCATGTATTAAGTCTATGCCCATTTAGTCTCTTCTTCTATTTAGCTTGCCCGACCTCTTTGGAGTCCTTAGAATGCGAAATCACGCCATTTACTTGCTGTCCAACGGCTGAAAAGCCTTGATTATAGCCATTCAGCAAGTACCCTTACCCGTTGTGCCTTAGACGTGGTTGCCCATAGTCTAAAGGCTTTGGGTTTTCAGTTTGGGGAATTTTGAGTTGCTATGCAGCAAGAAAATAGCATTTCTTGACTGAACTTGACCTTCCAAGCATGTTTATAGTATTTGTAAGTTGGTTCTAATTTAGTAGAGGTTGTCTTGGTTATTAGGAGCTCTCTTGGTCTACCTTGAGTTGTTGAAGTGCTTTAGGAGCATTCGAGGTAAGTAGTTTCTATCCGTTGAGTCTGTTTGACTGCATGAGCATGCTTGCTGTTTATCGCTTTTCTAACATGCCTCGTTGTTTGTTATGGAATTTGATTTATGTGTTAGAAGTGCTGTTTGATCGATATTAAAGCATGATGAACTGTTGGTTGTTTTAAGCATGTTGTCTTATTGTTTTTAAGCTATACTGCATGAAAGTCAAGTTGCATGGTCTTGTGTGCTCATTGAGAGGTGAGCCGGGTTGTGTGAGCGGAGCGTGACGCGAAAATCACGTGTTAAGATTGCGCCACATGACGCGGAAATCATGTTATTGGTGCGGAGCGTGACGCGTAAATCACGTGTGGGTTGTGAGTGCGGAGCGTGACGCGTAAATCACGTGCGAGTGTGCGCTGCGCATGGCGCGTAATTCATGTGTGGGGTGTGAGTGCGTTACATGACGCAGAAATCATGTTTTGGTGCGGAGCGTGACGCGGAAATCACGTGTTAAGTTGCGTTGCATGGCGCGGAATTCATGTGTTTTGGTGCGTGACATGACGCGTAAATCATGTGTTAAGAAAGCGAGCATGGCGCGGAATCCATGTGGGGTTGCATAGCATATTGCGTGTATGCATGAGTCATTCTATTGAGTTAGCATGAGTCTTATTGATAGTCCTCGTTTTAAGGAGCATGATTATGTGTTTATTGCTTAAGAGTATGTTGGATGCGTGTGCCTAGCATGTTGATTTTGTTGTTTGATGTTTGATGGCCCACCGGGTGTGAGCTGCTTACCAGTACCGTGGTTGTACTGACCCCCTCCCCCTTTCTCCCCCAAACATTTTTAGATGACGCAGGTGAGTTTGCATATGATGAGCCCGGTGGTGCTGAGGAGGTGCACGAGGAGTGACTCCACTGGTTTAGGCATCTTTGTTTCAAGCTTTTGATTATCTAGTTTGTCGTAGAAAGTTATTTTATTCTTTTGGTTGTAAAGAATAGTGTTTATGTTTAATTCAGTTAAAAGCTCGTCTAGTTGCTTATTTCGATAAGATGGGTTTAGCTTGAGTAGATTCTATTTGAAGCTCGAACTCTTATTTTTAATTAAGTTATCATCCAGTATATCGTTTTTTTGTGTTTTGGTTGTGGTTAAATGAGCATGCGAGACCTTACTCGCTTATATTTGTGGAGTTTTGGGCTTGATGAGTTGCCTTGGAGCTGTGGCGCTGTGTAGTTGTGTTTGTTTGGATTATAGAAGTGTGATTTATGTTTAACAGGTGATATGAAAATTTTGGGTTAGTCCTATGTGCGTCGTTATGTTGCCGAAATTTTCGGTGCACTCGGTCAGTTTGGGTTGAGAGTTAGTAATGTCGCTAGGATTAGTTTAAAAATCCTGGGGCGTTACACCCCATAAGGATTCCACCATTAAATCACAGTCAAATCGGTTGAGTCAAAAGCACTAAAATCCACAGCGCTTAATCTAAAGGCTGCAACCAATTTTTTTCATCAAATTTGCTTTCTATGTTGTTGAGTGGTTGTAGCAAACACAAACCTTCTCTTCTCTTTTTCTTTTCTCTAATTTATGATGAAGCAATCAATATTGACTACCAAATCCAAAAACAATTTCTACTCAAAATAATCCTTAATTTAAAATAAACAATTCTTTCTCTCCTATTGTTCCCGAAAAAGAGGAAGTGTTGAATGGTTTTATCCACCCTGAGACCCATCCTTCCCTTGTTAAATTTTGTACGAATAGGTAAGGATGGGAGAGTAAAATAAAGAATTTTTGTTTTTTTGTTTTTCAAAAATTAAACCGTTGTAAAAAAAAAAAATAGTGTTATGCTCCATCAGCAAGAAAATATTTTCCAATGTAAACCCATGTAAAAGTACCTTTTATTTATTTATTAATACTTCTAGAAACACACATCTTTTTCTTTTCTTTTAAAGTATTTCCAAAAAGTATGCTAAAAAAGTGTTAAACTAATCTCTTGTTTATCTAAAATGGTAAGGGGGTAAGTATCGTATTTAATCAAGAATGGATTTTTATTAATGTCCAAAGAAATATTAAATCAATCAATAGGTTTGGAAGTCAATTTTTTTTACTGCCCCTTTTTCAATACAAAATTTTCTTTTTTAAAAAAAGATATTAGAAAAGGTTAAAAAATAAAATCCTTTTGGGAAAAAGATTGATGAAAAAGAGTTCACAAGATGGAATCTATGAAGTGGTTTTTGTAAAAGAGAAAGAGGTCAGGAAAAGTGGTTGTTTTTCCACAAGAAAACACAAAGTAGAGACCTAAGACAATGGATGCTTTAAACTCCTTTTGAGAAACTCTCACCATTTTCAACTTAGATTCCTCTAATAATCTATCAATTTTTACTTTTAGGTTGATGAGTGATTTAAACATGGGCTAATTTATAAAAAATACCCATGAACTATGGGGTTTGTTTCAAAAATGCTCTTGAACTTTGAAAAGTTTAAAAAATACTCCTAAACTTTGAAAAATGTTTCAAAAATACCCTTGTCGTTAATTTTTAGATGGAAACCGTTAAAGTTTCAGTTTAAAAAATACCCTTGAACTTTAAAAAAAATTTAAAAAAGTATAAAAATGCTTATTCTTTTTTCCTCATCTCACCGTAAATTCTAATGGCTACCATCCAAAAATTAACGGCAATGGTATTTTTGAAACATTTTTCAAAGTTCAGGAGTATTTTTGAAACTTTTCTAAGTTCAGGGGCATTTTTGAAACAAACTCCATAGTTCAGGGGTATTTTTTATGACTTAGCCTTAAACATGTTATCATAGTATAAATCTAAGTTTACTTATAGGTATCGTACCAATTTACCAGGCTACAAGAATATATTAAACTTTTGATTAGTGATTTAACATTGAGTAAATATTTAAGAAAAAAAATGGTAAAAAGTAAGGATGAATATCCACCTTTTGTTATTAGCTTTTATGAATTGTAATCTCTCTTGTATTTGTTCAAAGTGTAATAGACCACTTTTTAAAACATTATCTTTATCTTCTAAGTGATTATTCATTTTAATTGGTCTTTAAACTACCATTTGGTTTATATTTGGTCATTTCCATCATCTCTTTTGTTGAGTGGTTGGTGTGTCATTGTTATTGCATATCATGTAACAAAAAAAAAAAAAAAATCTATTAAAAAAATCAAATTCAAACCATTCTTTCAACTTGAGAATAATTGGCTTCTCAAAAACCAAAAAGAAAAAAAAAATGATAATAATTGGAAGTTTTATGATTTGGCTATTATTTTTTATTGTAACCCCTTATCTTCATCTAATGATTAAAATTACACTTGCACTTTCATTAATATTATAAATATATAAGTGGTGACTTTATAATATGAATGAATTTACTAAATTAGAATATAAAGCGTCTTTTTCTTATCCTTAATCACAATACATTCAATAAAAATAGTCAAATTAACAAATATTAATTAGTGTTGAAGAAGACATCATATGTAGATGCCAAAGCGAGCTTAGCTCAGCGGTAATTGACATGTACTCTGACCTCAGGTCAGAGGTTCGAATCCCCCCACCCCAAATGTTGATGTACTCAAAAAAAAAAAAAAAAACGACATTATATTTAGATAAAATCAAAATTACAAATGTTACAAAATTAAAATAAGAGAAGTGGAACATAAAATTATATGATACCATAATTGTTAAAGACCATCCCATTGATAAAATCTAGTTAGTTTAACTTTATTTTTAAGAATTCCAATTTCTTTAATATGCAATTAAGCTTTTATAAAAAAAAAAAAAAAAAAAAAAGAAAAAAAAAAGTGATACTTGTAATGAGTAATAAGTCAACAAAAAAGGAATAAAATAAAGATATTTTCAAGGCAACATACCTACTTATGGTGTCTCTTAATGTGCAATTTAGATTTAGGGTGGGTGGGGTTTGGAAGGGAAAATCAAGAATTTTGGACAAATTTTCCAAGAAAAAAAGGTCTAAAAATATGAAAAAATGAAAAAGTTGTTGGCTTTTGATTAGTGACCTTATTGTTTTGTAGATATGATGGCACTAACCTATTTTGAATAGTGTTTTTAGAAATACTAATAACAACACGTGCGATGCACGTGAAACTTTGTAATTTTATATTACATTGTCATTTTGTAATTTTATGTTTCACTTCTCTTATTTTAATTTTGTAACATTTGTGATTTTATATTTGATTTTATCTACTATTGAGGTGTCGTAACAACATAGTCATAAACCTTAAAATGACTTAAAAAAGAAAGCACATGAACAACAAAATAAGCACTCACTTGAAAGTCAAAATTGATTGTAGGAAAAAACAAAACCAGAATAGTTTGTCATTTCACTAAAACAAACATTAACAAATGGATGAAAACTCATTCTAAGGGTCCGTTTGGAATACATTTTAATTTAAATGTTTTTCAAGAATCTATTTTTAAAAAAACATTTTGTATAAAATTGTTTAGAATTTAAACACTCATATGTTTGGTTATATTTTCTCATAAGTATTTTTATACACAAGTTATTGTATACTTAAAAACCCTTTTTAGAAAAGTTAGTTTCAAATGTTTATCTCAAAATGATTTATTTCTCAATCTCATTTTCTAATAAGTCATTTTTAGTGTTCGCCAAACACTAGAAATTTTTTCAAAATGATTTTTTTTTTCAAAATTAAACACTTGAAAAGTTAAACCAAACACACCCTAAGAATTGAAATAAGAATCAAACTCTTTGTATGTCAAGTTAGGAAAAAGAAATTCATACAACCAATTCCAAATTAAAAACACAACACAGAAATAACTAACCAGCAAAAAATGGAAAGAAAAAAAAGTGGAAAACTTTATTCACCAGCCAGTTGCTTATATCATTGTTTATGTCATTTCTTCCTCTTCAAAGATGAAGCTATTTATTTTGTCGAAGTAAAAATTGTGTATAGGTACGAGGCTTTAGGAAATTTCAAGTCATTTATATATAATAGTAGTTTATTATATTGTTATCAATTTATTGCAATTTCATACCCAATCTTTAATTAATAAATCAAATAACGAACTGCATGAAAATAAAAGAGAGAAGAAATATAATAATTGACTAACATTTCTCATCCATTTGGAAACATGTGATTGAAATCTAAATGGAGGAACTGATTGTCAAAGTGGAAAAAAAAAAAACAGAATGGATAATATAAATATTCTTTATGCAACTCTTTTAATAAAATGGTCAAAACGAGCATAGCTTAGTGGTAATTGACATGTACTCTCGACCAAGAGGTCAGAGGTTCGTATCTCCCGCCCCAAATGTTGATGAACTAAAAAAAAAACTCTTTTAACAACATTAAAATATGTACACTTTTTAAATCAAAGGAAACTATAGATAATTTTTTGAGAAATAGAGCTGGGTTTTTTCAGGGTCCTAGTCGTTTGCTCGAGAGAGAGAGGCAGCAGGCTATGGACGAAGGGGGCAACGAAATGGTTTGCAAGCAGGTCCAAGGGAAGGAGCCTGAACATCAGGCGATGGAGGAAATGCTCATCGAAAACCAAAAAGGTGGTAATACAGAAGGAAAGATCACATCTGAAGAAGGCCTCAGTCAGATGGAGAAGCTGAAGATAGAAGAAGCTGGGAGGGTCGTAGAGGTGGAGGACGACGACATCGATGAATCTGACAAGGACTTCAAAGGAGCCATAACGTGCAAAATCCTAACATCAAGATTCATAAACCCGAAAGTCTTTATCCATTTTATGCCTAAGATATGGGGTATCGAAGGCGCTGTGAAGATGGAAAAAGCGGGAACCAACATCTTCATTTGCAAGTTTAGGCGAATGAAAAACAAAGAAAGAGTTGCCAGAGGAGGGTCGTGGTTGTACGACGATGTCATACTCATTGTTGATGAACCAAAAGGGAGTTGCAGTGTGGAGGAGCTAGAATTTAAATTTGTATCTTTTTGGATTCATTTCCACAACTTACCGCGAGTGTGTTTTTGTAGGAAGTATGTTGTAGCCCTTGTCAACTCAATTGGTAGCTTTGAAGCAGCTAAAGTGGATGAGAATGATAAACTTGAAGGAGAAACGCTTCGGGTTAAAGTCAAAATCAATTGCAAAGAACCGTTGAAAAGAGGAACCAACGTGAAAATAGGCTTTATGGCTGAAAAAACATGGATTCCAATAACTTATGAGAAACTTCTGGACTTCTGCTACTGCTGTGGAAAACTTGGCCACGTCATTCAGGAATGTGATGTTGAAGGAGTAGAAAATAGCAAAGAAAAAATGTTCGGAGTCGAGTTAAGGGAGACAAGAGCAAGCAAAGCCATTTATAAGGGATGGAGGACTGAAAACAGAGAACATTTTGACAGATTTCAAAGAGGCGGGAGAAATCACCAACACAATTGGAACGGAGACACCCAGAAAGGCTAGTGAGCGTGGTCAAACAGAAGAGAGGAAGGAAACACAACCAACTGGGGTGGTGGAGATGATCGGAATCAGAGAAGAAACAAACCGAACGGTGAGTGACAAGAAGAGAGAGAGGGACAAGGAGTCAGAACGGTCGAATCGAGCAGGAGAGTACAAAAAAGCTGACACAACAGAGGAAGGATTAGATCAGAGGATATGGGGCCAAAGAAAAAAAGGACGATGACATTGACATGAGAAAACCGATGGACAAGGAAAAAGAGAAAAAAAAAAGAGAAGAAATGGGCCAAAAAGGAAAAGTTCAAAAAGAAATCCCACTGGACCGAGGGATTGTTAAACAAAAGGAATTAAAAGGAAAAGAAATCCTCAAAGTCAGCTCAGTCAATCTGGAAAAAGGGGAAAAAGCAGAATCTATTGATAATGTAACGACAAGATCAGAGAGTAATAAGAGCCCAGGGGAAAAACCAAAAAGCCCGAGGAAAGCAAAAAGTGTCAACAACAAGAAATGGAAAAGGAGAGCCAAGGAAGAGAACAAAATCATTAAGGTTACCAATAATGAAACAGTGGAGGTTGGAGAAAAACGAAAAGCTGTTGAGGAAAAAGAAGATGAGGCAGGGAGCAAGAGAAGAGTTACAGGTTCAAGTGACTTCAACGGTGTTGGAGGGATATTGGCGGAGGCTGTTAGTCAGCCCCACCGGACGCCAGGAAAAGCTTATGCTGGAACGTTCAAGGGGTGGGCTACCCTCGAACGCTCCAGCACTTCGACATGAGGCAAGGAGCACAAAACCCCAGATTGATTTTCTTATCGAAACAAAAAGCAACGCTAGCAAAATGGAAACAGTTAAGAAAGTCGTTAACCTTGATAGTGGTTTCTCAGTCCCTAGTAGAGGTAATAGCGGGGGGTTCATGATGATGTGGGATAAAGAGTTAGACGTGACCGAACTCGTATTCGGAGGAGCATATCGATACTTTAATCAAGACAGACATAGGTTGGTGGAGGTTAACGGGTTTCTACTGAAATCCGGTCACTAGTAAGAGAGTAGAATCATGGAAGTTGTTGGAAAGGCTTGGGAATTTATCCAATCTCTCTTTGCTTGTTGGAGGGGATTTCAACGAGATCCTTCTAGCAAAGGAAAAAAAGGGGGCCAAATGAGGAAGCAAAACCAGATGGATGACTTCGGAGGGCCATCGATAGTTGCAGGCTTATGGATCTGGGGTATTCGGACAATCCATTCACCTGGGGAAGGAAAGACAAAACCAGTGGCTACATAGTTGAAAGACTAGATACATACCTAGCCACTAACAGTTTAATGGAGTTGTTTAAAGACATAGGCATATCCCACACTAACAAGCATAATTCAGATCACAAGGGCATTGTGGCAAGCATAGACCATAAAGAGACAGACCAGGGGAGAGGGTGGATTAGGAAACTGATCAGGTTTGAAGAAACTTGGATAAAATTTGAAGAGTGTAGGGACATTATCAGTAGACATTGGGTTGAGGAGTCAATTGTTAGCCTTGGTAGTTTCACGAGTAAGATAACAAGATGCCTTTTCAAGTTGAAAAAATGGAATAACACCAGACTCAATGGCTCCTTAAAAGCCGCCATTGCTAGAAAGGAAGAGGAATTAAAAGCCCTCTCTCTCAGTCCTAAGCCCCTTCGAATATCTCAAGAGCTTCAGACTTAAATTGCATTAGGTAAAGATACTTATACCTTTGAATAATCATTCAAAAGAGATGAATTATTCATGCCCTCCCACTGCTTTAACATATTGAACCACAAGGATCTAAATGTACAAGCTCCAAGGGCTCTTTGGCTCTTAGATCTTGTCCAGTAAAAGACCTATCAGTCATATTGTCCATAAGACATGACTTACAAGGTAGTAGAGAGTCATCTTCTAACTCGCTTAGAAGTTCATTCTTGACCAATCTCCCAATCAAATTGAGATTAATATGGTCTACCTTAAAACCAAAGAAAGGTATTTTCCTTTAGGAGAAATCCTTTGCCTCTTTTCACGTTGAGTAGTAGCAGTCTTAAACAACTCAGTGTTCATGACTGCTTTACTCTTGATTAGTCTTAAAACATTTAGGTTACTTCATAAGCTAAACAAGTGTCAAACTCCCTTTCTTGAAATAAACTGCGTTAGCAGAGAAAGGTAAGAGTAACATTGTTCCAGCAAATAAGACACAGAAATCAAA